>JAYMFT010251668.1:0-10896 GCA_038088735.1 Panulirus argus
CCCACCACGCCCACTGACTCAGTGTTCCGTGACCCACCACGCCCACTGACTCAGTGTCCCGTGAACCAACACGTCCTCTGACCCTGTGTCCCGTGACCCAACACATCCTCTGACCCTATGTCCCGTGACCAAACACGTCCTCTGACCCTGTGTCCCGTGACCCACCACGCCCACTGACTCAGTGTTCCGTGACCTAACACGTCCTCTGACCCTGTGTCCCGTGACCCACCACGTCCTCTGACCCTGTGTCCCGTGACCCACCACGTCCTCTGACCCAGTGTCCCGTGACCCATCGAGGCCTCTGACCCAGTGTCCCGTGACCAACCACGTCCCCTGACCCAGTCTCCTCTGACCCAACACGTCCCCTGACCCACTGTCCCGTGACCCACCACTTCCTCTGACCCAGTGTCCCATGACCCACCACATCCCCTGACCCACCACGTCCTCTGACCCTGTGTCCCGTGACCCAACACGTCCTCTGACCCAGTGTCCCGTGACCCAACACGTCCCCTGACACAATGTCCCGTGACCCACCACGTCCCCTGACCAAGTTTCCCGTGAACCACCACGTCCCTTGACCCGGTGTCCCGTAACCCACCACGTCCTCTGACCCAGTGTCCCGTGACCCACCACGTCCCTTGACCTAGCGTTCCGTGACCCACAACATCCTCTGACCCAGTGTCCCGTGACCCACCACGTCCCCTGACCCACTGTCCCGTGACTCACCACCTCCCCTAACCCAGTGTCCCGTGACCCAACACGTCCCCTGACCCAGTGTCCCGTGATACACCATGTCTTCTGACCCAATGTCCCGTGACCCACCACGTCCCCTCACCAAGTGTCCCGTGACCCACCACGTCCCCTGACCCAGTGTCCCGTGACCCACCACGTCCCTTGACCCGGTGTCCCGTGACGCACACGTCCCCTGACCCACTGTCCCGTGACCCACCACGTCCCCTGACCCAGTCTCCCTTGACCCACTGTCCCGTGACCCAACACGTCCCCTGACCCAGTGTCCCGTGACCCACCACGCCCCCAGACCAAGGGTCCCATGACCCACTACGTCCCCTGACCAAGTGCCCCGTGACCCACCACGTCCTCTGACCCAATGTCCCGTGACCCACCACGTCCCGTGAACAAGTGTCCCGTGACCAATCACGTCCCCTGGCCAAGTGTCCCGTGACCCACCACGTCTCCTGAACCAGTGTCCCGTGACCCACCACGTCCCCTGACCAAGTGTCCCGTGACCCACTACGTACTCTGACCCAGTGTCCCGTGAATCACCACGTCCTCTGACCCAGTGTCCCGTGACCCACCACATTCCTTGACCAAATGTCCCGTACCCCACCACGTACCATGACCCAGCTGGTCTCCTCGTCCCGTGACCCAGCTGGGCTCCACATCCCGTGACCCACCAAGTCCCGTGACCTATCATGTCCCGTGACCCAGCTGGTCCCTACGTCCCACAGACCATCACGTTTCGTGACATACTTGGTTTCCTCGTTCCGTGACCCAGCTGGTCTTAATGTCCCGTTACCCACCACGTCCCACGACCCAGCTAGTCTCCATGTCCCGTGAACCAGCTGGTCTCCACGTCCCATGACTCAGCTGGTCTCCAGGCATGTGACCCAGCTGGCCTCCACGTCCCGTGACCCAGTTAGTTTCCACGTCTCGAAAACCAGCTGGTCTCCACGTCCCATAACCTAGCTGGTCTCCACGTCCCGCGACCAAGCTGGTCTCCACGTCCCGTGACCCAGCTGGTCTCCACATCCCGTGACCCAGCTGGTCTCCACGTCCCGTGACCCAGCTGGTCTCCACGTCACGTGACCCAGCTGGTCTCCACGTCCCATGACCTAGCTGGTCTCCATGTCCCGTGACCCAGTTGGTCTCCACGTCCCATGAACTAGGTGGTCTCCATGCCCGTGACTCAGCTGGTCTCCACGTCCCGTAACCCAGCTGGTCTCCATGTCCC
The DNA here is from genome assembly GCA_038088735.1 of Panulirus argus. NCBI lineage: Eukaryota > Metazoa > Arthropoda > Malacostraca > Decapoda > Palinuridae > Panulirus > Panulirus argus. The sequence goes on from JAYMFT010251668.1 coordinate 1,973, forward strand.
GTGACCCATCACGTCCCGTAACCCAACTGGTCTCCACGTCCCATGACCTAGCTGGTCTCCACGTCCCGTGACCCAGCTGGTCTCCACGTCCCGTGACCCACCACGTCCCGCTCCCAGCTGGTCTTCACGTCCCGTGACCCAGCTAGTCTCCACGTCCCGCGACCCAGCTGGTCTCCACGTCCCGTGACCCAGATGGTCTCCACGTCCCATGACCCAGCTGATCTCCACATCCCGTGACCCAGCTGGTCTCCACGTCCTGTGACCCAGTTGGTCTCCACGTCCTGTGACCCAGCAGGTCTCCAAGTCCCGTGACCCAGCTGGTCTCCACGTCCCGTGACCCAGCTGGTCTCCACGTCCCGTGACCCAGATGGTTTCCACGTCCCATGACCCAGCTGGTCTCCACGTCCCGTGACCCAGCTGGTCTCCACGTCCTGTGACCCAGCTGGTCTCCACGTCCTGTGACCCAGCTGGTCTCCACGTCCTGTGACCCAGCTGGTCTCCACGTCCCGTGACCCAGCTGGTTTCCACGTCCCATGACCTAGCTGGTCTCCAAGTCCCGTGACCCACCATGTCCCGTGACCCAGCTGGTCTCCACGTCCCATGACCCAGCTGGTCTCCACGTCCTGTGACCCAGCTGGTCTCCACGTCCCGTGATCCACCACGTCCCGTGACCCAACTGGTTTCCACGTCCCATGACCTAGCTGGTCTCCAAGTCCCGTGACCCACCACGTCCCGTGACCCAGCTGGTCTCCACGTCCCGTGACCCAGCTGGTTTCCACGTCCCATGACCCAGCTGGTCTCCACGTCCCGTGACCCACCACGTCCCGTGACCCAGCTGGTTTCCACGTCCCATGACCCAGCTGGTCTCCACGTCCCGTGACCCAGCTGGTCTGCACGTCCCGTGACCCAGCTAGTCTCCACGTCCCGTGACCCAGCTGGTCCTCATGTCCCGTGACCCAGCTGGTCTCCACGTCCCGTGACCCAGCTGGTCTCCACGTCCCATGACCCAGCTGGTCTCCACGTCCCATGACCCAGCTGGTTTCCACGTCCCATGACCTAGCTGGTCTCCACGTCCCGTGAACCAGATGGTCTCCACTTCCCGTGACCCAGCTGGTCTCCACGTCCAGCAAGACAGTTGAAAACATTCAACTGACTCTTCTGCCGAGTCTCCTAACCCTGCCTGTCACGAACCAAAGCACATGAGAACTACCACTACCCTGGTCGAACCTCCACTCCAGTTGGTCTAATTCGACCTTTCGGGCAGGAGGGCATCCCAGAGGTAGACTTACCTGTTAGACACGGGAAGTCCGCCAGGAACTTGTTCCGTCGTCGGCGGATAGAGCGGATCATCTCTATCTCCTGCGGCGCCTCGATGGCCGAGAATATCGCCGCTCCCAGCACCAGGAAGATCAGGTAAAGCACAATATACGCCAGCAGACGCACGTTGCTCTTGGCCATTTTCAGAGTCGGCAGCTGCGAGGGATACATGTTTTTCAGCGTCTCTGACACCATCTTGCCATCCATCATTTGGCTCCTCAGGTCCTCCACTGTGTTGGGTTCGTGTAACAATTATGAATCAAATTTGATTGTCAACCGCGTGTAAGAATTTCTTTCTATTCCTTCGACAACTCACTACAGAATTCTACCATACTAGTGTACACGGACGTGGAAATCTTGCGAAAATGAAGAACACATTGAGAATCACGAACCTTACACGAGAATACAACACTTGAGACCAAGTTAGTAAGCGGCGATAGAAGGCGGGCAGGAGCGCCACCCGTCTCACTCCACTCGCGTCCCACTTGTTACTGACGATATTGACTGCCGACGTCGCACTCTCTTCCCGCCAAAAGACCTTCCGCTGCCTTTTTCAAGTAGTTCATCCTTCACGATCAATCATCGCGGGAATTTTACTAAAATGCAAACAGAAAGCCCTACCTTTATTAGACACTGTATCGATAAAGTAATGCAACAGATCAGAGTCAAGAAAAGAGTACTACCGTGTATTCGTGTATCCCTCCGCCAGTCTCTCGCGTCGACGCACGAAAATCTGTTGCTCCCGCAGTGGGTCGCCTCCGGCCCGGCATATCTCACGCAAGATGCTCGGGCGGCGCTATCTCACATTTCCGGTTCTTCGGAGGTTTAAAGCATGCTGAAAGCACATTTCAAAGAGTCGAAAGTCTCAGAGAAACCAAGTATTCGAAATATCACACAAGTACACGAATCTGAAAGCACTTGATCTCCCAGTAATTGTATGAGGGATGCAGCAGATCACGACTGTACTACAGCCGCCCCTCAGCTGACCGTCCGTGGCCAGGAAGAATGCCTTCAGCCGCCCCAACCAACGGCATTATAAATCATCATTCTCGAACAATGGAAAGGCATCCATGCAACTGATAAGAACGGCGATTAAATTTACATAGAGAGGGAAGAAAAAGTACTTACGATAAGATTTTGCCAAAAGGCAGGGCTAACGCATATCGCTCACCGCAACCAAAATAGTTACGAAGAACAAGTCTTATTGATTACGTATTTTCTCTAGTTATGCGAAAGATACAGAGACCATATTGGTGCACTGAAAGCCAGCAGCCCAAGTGTGGGTGACGCAGAAAGAAAAGGTAATTACGTAGGCCACAAGAGTGACACTTGACAGCTACTGAATTGCTGGTTCAGTAAAGGACCAGTTACGAAGCCTGCGGGAAATATACCCCATTGATGGATGACCTGTCATAATACAGGAAAATATTATTGTTCCACCACCCACAGCTACATTGTTCCACCACCTACAACAGCATTGTTCTACCACTTACTTTTGCAGTGTTCCGCCACCTACTGCTGCATTGTTCCACCACCTACAGCTGCATTGTTCCACCAACTACAGCTGCATTGTTCCACCACACCCTGCTGCTGCATTGTTCCACCACCTACAACAGCAATGTTCCACCACCTATTGCTGCATTGTTCCACCGCCTACTGCTGCATTGTTCCACCACCTACTGCTGCATTGGTCAATCAACTACTGCTGCGTTGTTCAACCATCAGCTGCTGCATTGTTCCACCACGAACAGCTGCATTGTTCCGCCACCTACAGCTACATTGCTCCACCAACTACTGCTGCATTGTTCCAACACCTACAGCTACATTGTTCCACCAACTACTGTTGCATTGTTCCACCACCTAAAGCTGCATTGTTACACCAACTGCTGATGCATTGTTCCACCACCTACTGCTGCATTGGTCAATCAACTACTGCTGCGTTGTTCTACCATCTGCTGCTGCATTGTTCCACCACAAACAGCTGCATTGTTCCGCAACCTACAGCTACATTGTTCCATCAACTACTGCTGCATTGTTCCGCCTACTACAGCTACATTGTTCCACAAACTGCTGCTGTATTGTTCCAACACCTACAGCTACATTGTTCCACCAACTACTGCTGCATCGTTCCACCACCTAAAGCTGCATTGTTCAACCAACTGCTGCTGCATTGTTCCACCACCTACTGCTGCATTGTTTCACCAGCTACTGCTGCATTGTTCCACCACCTACTGCTGCATTGTTCCACCAAGTACTGCTGCATTGATCTACGACATACTGCTGCATTGTTCCACCACCTAAAGCTGCATTGTTATACCAACTACTGTTGCATTGTTCTACCACCTACTGCTGCATTGTTCCACCAACTACTGCTGCATTGTTCCACCAACTACTGCTGCATTGTTCCACCAACTACTGCTGCATTGATCTACCAAAATACTGCCGCATTGTTCCACCAACTACTGCTGCATTGTTCCACCAGCCTACAGCTGCATTGTTCCACCATCCTAAATCTGCATTGTTATACCAACTACTGCTACACTGTTCCACCACCTACTTCTGCATTGTTCTGCCACATACTGCTGCATTGTTCCACCACCTACTGCTGCATTCTTCAACCAACTACTACTGCATTGTTCCACCAGCTACTGCTGCATTGTTCCACCAACTAATGCTGCATTGTTCCACCACCTACAGCTACATTGTTCCACCACCTACAGCTGCACTGTTAAACCAACTAAAGTTGCACTGTTCAACCAACTTCTGCTGCATTGTTCCACCATCTACTGCTGCATTGTCGCCCCGCCTACTGCTATATTGTTCCACCGCCAACTGCTGCATTTTCCCACAACCTACTGCAGCATTGTTCATCCAGTACTGCAACATTGTCCCACCAGCTATTGCTACATTTGTCCACAACCTACAGCAACATTGTCCAACAACCTATTGCTGCATTGTTCCACCAGCTACTTCAACGTTTTTCAACCACCAACTTCTGCATTGTCCCATCAACTATTGCTGCATTGTTGCCACCAGCTACTGTTGCATTGTCCCACCACTTACTGCTGCATAGTTCCACCACCTACCGCGACATTGTCCCACTACCTACTACTGCATTGTTCCACTACCTACCACGGCATTGTCCCACCACCCACTGCTATATTGCCCCACCACTTACTGCAGCATTGTCCCACCACCTACAACAGCACTGTCCTACCACCTACTGCTACTGTTGCATTGTTCCACCACCTACCGCGAAATCGTCCCACCACCTACTGCTGCATTGTCCGACAGCCTACTGCTGCATTGTCCCATCACCTATTGTTGCATGGTCCCACCACCTACCGCGACATTGTCCTACTACCTACGGCTGCACTGTCCCGCCAACTACTACTATATTGTTCCACCTACTACTCTTGCATTTTCCCGCAGCCTACTGCTGCATTGTTCCACCACCTACTGCTGCATTGTTCCATCCCCTACTGCAGCATTGCTCCACAACCTACTGCTGTATTGTTCAACCACCTGTGGCAGCATTGTTCCAACACATACTGCTGCACTGTTCCACCGCCTACTACTGCATTGTTCCACAAACGACTGCTACAGTGTTCCACCTACTAGTGTTGCATTGTTTCACCTACTGCAGCATTCTTCCACCACCTCCTGCAGTATTGTCCCACCACCTATTGCTGCAATCTTCCACCACCAACCGCAGCATTGTCCAACAACCTACTGCTGCATTGTTCCACCAGCTACTGTAGCGCTGTTCCATCACCAACTTCAGCATTGTCCAACTAACTATTTCTGCATTGTTCCGCCACCTACAGCTGCATTGTTCCACAATCTACGGGTGTCTTGTTCCACCATCAACGGCAGCATTGTTCCACCACAAACTGCTGCGATGTTCCTCCACCTACTGCTGCATTGTTCCACCACCTACTGTTGCACTGCTCCACTACCTACTGCTGCATTGTTCCAATAACTACTGCAGCATTGTTCCACCACCTACTGCTACATTCTTCCACCACCTAATGTAGCATTCTTCCACCACCTACTGTAGTATTGTCCCACCACCTATTGCTGCATTCTTCCAACACCTACCGCAGCACTGTCCAACAACCTATTGCTGCATTCTTCAATCAGCTACTGCAGCGTTGTTCCACCACCTTGTTCAACTTTGTCCCACCCACTATTGCTGCATTGTTCCACCAACTACTGCTGCATTATACCACCCCCTACTGCTGCATCGTTCCACCACCTACTGCTGCATTGTTCCACCACTTACCGCGACATTGTCCCACTACCTACGGCTGCATTGTCCTACCACCTACCGATGTATTGTTCTACCAGCTACTGCTACATTGTGCCACCACCTGTTGCTGCATTATTCCGCCAACTACCGCAACACTGTCCCACCACCTACGCCTGCACTATTTCACCAACTACTGCTGAATTGTCCCATCAGCTACTCCTACATTGTTCCACCACCTACCAGAGCAGTGTCCCACCACTATTTTGCTGCATTATTCTGCCAGCTATTGCTGCATTGTCTCACCACCTACCGCGACATTGTCCCACTACCTACTGCTGCATTGTTCCACTACCTACCATGGCATTGTCCCACCACATACTGCTGTATTGTCCCACCATCTACTGTAGCACTGTCCTACCACCTACTGCTGAATTGTCCCACCACCTACTGCTGCATTGTCTCACCGCCTACTGCTTCATTGTCCCATTACCTACTGCTGCATTGTCCCACCACCTACTGCTGCATTGTCCCACCACCTACTACTGCATTGTCCCACAACCCACTGCTGCATTGTCTCACGACCTACTGCTGCACTGTCCCATCACCTACTGCTGCATTGTCCCACCACCTACTGCTGCATTGTTCTACCACATACTGCTGCATTGTTCCACCACCTACTGCTGTATTGTCCCACCACCCACTGCAGCATTGTCCCATCACGTATCGTAGAATTATTCCACCACCTACTGCAGCTTTGTCTCACCACTTAATGCTGCACTGTTCAACCACCTACCTCTGCATTGTTCCACCAGCTACTCCTGCATTGTCCCATAACTACTACTGCATTGTCCCATCAAATATTGCTGCATTATCCCACAACCTACTGCTGCTTTGTCCCATCAGCTAATATTGCAATGTTCCACCACCTACTGCAACATTGTCCCACCAGACACCGCGGCATTGTCCCGCCACCTACTGCTGCATCGTTCCACCACCTACTGCTGCATTGTTCCACCACCTATTGCGACATTGTTCCACCACCTACTACTGCATTGTCTTACCACCTACTGCTGCGTTGTCCTGCCACCTACTGCTGCATTGTTCCATCACCTACTTCTGAATTGTTCTACTAGCTACTGCTGCATTGTCCCACCAGCTACTGCAGCATTGTTCCACCACTTGCTGCTGCATTTTTCCATCAGCAACTGTAGTATTGTTCCACAACTACAGCGGAATTGCCATACCATCAACTCTTCATTGTTCCACCACCTACTGTTGCATTGCCCCACTACCTACTGCTGCGTTGTCCTGCTACCTACTGCTGCATTGTTCCACCACCTACCGTAGCATTAACCTACCAGCTGCTGCGGTATTCTTTCACCAACTACAGTGGTATTGTCTCATCAGCTACTGCGGTATTGTTCCAACACCGACCGCAGCATTATTTTACCTCCTTCGGTTCCACTACCTTCTGCGGCATTGCTCCACGACCTACCGTAAATTGTTCCTAATCCGGCTACGGCATTGTTCCACTAGTTGCTCTGCTATTGTTCCCCAGATCCTGCAGTATTGTTCCACCGGTTGCTGCAGTATTGTTCCACAACCTACACTAGTATAGTTTGAACAGTTGTTGGAGAATTGTTCCTGCAAAGCCTACGGTATGGTTCCACCATTTTCAAATTGATCCGCCAGTTGGTGCAACATTGTTCCACCAGCTTCTACAGCATTGTTCCAGCGACTGCTGCGTTAGTGTTCCACCAGCCGCTGCACTATTTTACCGTCTACTGCTTGACATTGTTCCAGTAGCTCTTGCGGTGCTTTTACACCAGCTGCTGCGGCATAATTTCTGCAGCTGCTGCAACATTGATCCACCAGCTGTTGCGGCATTGTTCCATCAACTACTGTGGCGCAGTTCCACAAGTTGTTCTGGAACTGATTCATTAGTTGCTGTTATTGTCCCACCAATGCTCCGGTCTTGTTCTACCACCTGTTGATCCATTGTTCCAATAACTGCTGCTGAATTATTTCACAAGCAGCTACGACACTGTTCCACCTGCTTCTGTGCCACTGTTCCAGCCCTATCTGAGGCATCCTTCAAATGCTGCTGCGGCACGGTTCCAGCAGCTGTTCCATCAGAGCCTGCAGCATGACAGTGTTGTCAGTATCATACACGTGGCAGCTGGTGACCTCAGTATAATGTTAAGAGTCATTATGATAAAGAGTGTGAACGCTCAGTATAATGTTAAGTGTCATTATGATAAAGAGTACAGACTCTCAAAATAATGTTAAGAGTAGTGTGATAAATACTTTGGACGCTCAGTATAATGCTGTGCCAATATGATAAAGAGTGTGGACGCTCAGTATAAAGTTAAGTGTCTGTATGATTAAGAGTATGGAAGCTCAGTATGATATTAAGAATCAGTATGATAAACAGTATGGACGTTCAGTATAATACTATATGTCATTATGATAAGGTATGGACGCTCAGTATAATGTTAAGTGTCAGTATGATAAAGAGTATGGACGCTCAGTATAATGTTAACTGTCAGTATGATAAAGAGAATGGAAGCTCAGTATAATGTTGTGTGTGTATGCTTAAGAGTTTGGACGCTAAATATAATGTTCAGTGTCAGTATGGTAAAGAGTGTGGACGCTCAGTATAATGTTGAGTCAGTATGATAAAGAGTGTGGACGATCAGTTTTATGTTAAGAGTCAGTATGATAAAGAGTGTGGACACAGTATAATGTTAAGTGTCAGTATGATAAAGAGTGTGGACGTTCAGTATTATGTTAAGTGTCATCGTGATAAACAAAGTGGACGCTCAGTATAATGTTAAGTATTAGTATGATAAAGAACATGGGTGCTCAGCATTATGTTAAGAGTCAATATGATAAAGTGTATGGACGCTCAGTATAATGTTAAGTCTCAGTATGATGAAGAATGTGGACGCTCAGTACAATGTGTCATTATGATAAAAGTATGGACGCTCAGTATAATGTTAAGTGTCAGTATGATAAAGAGAAAGGAAGCTCAGTATAATGCTGTGTGTGTATGCTTAAGAGTATGGAAGCTCAATATAATAAGTGTCAGTATGATAAAGAGTATGGACGCTCAATATGATAAGTGTCAGTATGATAAAGAGTATGAGCGCTCAATATACTAAATGTCAGTATGATAAAGAGTGTGGACACTCAGTATAATGTTAAGAGTCAGTATGATAAAGAGTGTGGACGATCAGTATAATGTTAAAGAGTCAGTATGATAAAGAGTGTGGACGCTCAGTATAATGTTAAGAGTCAGTATGATAAAGAGTGTGGACGATCAGTATAATGTTAAAGAGTCAGTATGATAAAG
>JAYMFT010251679.1:0-10896 GCA_038088735.1 Panulirus argus
ATATATAGATAGATAGATAGATAGATAGATAGATGGATAGATAGATAGATAGATAGATAGATAGATAGATAGACTGATAGGTAGATAGATAGATATATACATATATATAGATAGATAAATAGATAGAGAGATAGATAGATATATAGATAGGTAGGTGGATAGACAGATAGATTGATGGATAGATAGATAGACGAAAGACAAATTACTCTGTAAATATATCATCTCTTTCCTGGTAGTTCTATATATAGTTTATGATCTATAAGTTTTATGGGCTCCCGCGGTGGAGCGGTTATCCCTGCTGACCATGAGTCACGCACGGACCCGCAGGGGTGCAATTAGCAAAACGTCAGCGAAGGTATAAGGTTCTACAAAGAATTATCTGAATGATGCTTGTTCAAGCACCTTTTTTTTTTTCAAGGAGTCAAGGGGAGATCAAATTATGGATGCTTCGCTTTATGGAGCTCTGGTTTATAATGTTCTTTGTTCTGCAAATTACAGGTGAGGAGGAATTAAACTATTCGCTTAAGATGATGAGTAGACACGCGTAATCTAGCGTTTGATTGTGTTAATCTTTTGCAATATTGTTTTGTCTTTTTTGATGCGTGATTGTGATGATACATTAGTAATGAATAAGGAGTGATACAAAATTCATAATGTTCCATATTACACTTCAGGTGACTAAACGTCAAGAGACGAGTAATGCAAGTTCATGGTAACAGTTACATGAAACTTCAGTGGTGTTTATTTGGGTGATACCCGCTGTGCGTTCTGCTACTGTATTCTATTTATGTTAAGTGAGACGACAGGGGCAACTTAATGAATAAAGTTAGTCTTATTAACTCTATCTTTCTATCTATCTGTCTATCTACCTATCTATCTATCTATCTATCTGTCTATCTATCTTTCTATCTATCTATCTATCTATCTATCTATCTATCTATCTATCTATTTATCTCTGTAGCTATAAGCTTGTTACGAGGTGCCAGTCCAGAACACCCGACGCCAGACGAGGGCTCTCGGGTCATTTGCCCGGGAAGTCACCACCGGTCCCATGTAGAGGTTCTCTCACTGTTGAGGCGTCTGCCTACTGGTTAAGGAGTCCTAAATGAGGAGAGACTACTGCCCACTGAGGAGGGACTACTTCCCACTGAGGAGGGACTACTTCCCACTGAGGAGGGACTACTGCCCACTGAGGAGGGACTACTGCCCACTGAGGAGGGACTACTACCCACTGAGGAGGGACTACTGCCCACTGAGGAGGGACTATTGCCCACTGAGGAGGGACTCCTGCCCACTGAGGAGGGACTACTGCCCACTGAGGAAGGTCCACTACCCAATGAGGAGGGACCACTACCCACTGGGGAAGGACCATTACCCACTGAGGACAGACTACCACCCACAGAGGGAGGACCACAACCTACTGAGGAAGGGACCACTACCCACTGGGGAGGGACCACTACCCACTGGGGACGGACCACTACCCACTGAGGAAGGGACCACTACCCACTGGGGAAGGGCCACCACCCACTGAGGAAGTGACCACTACCCACAGAAGAAGGACTACTACCCACTGGGGAAGGACCACTACCCTCTGAGGAAATGACAACTATCCACTTGTAAGGGACCATTACCCACAGGGGAAGGACCACTACCCACTGAGGAAGGACTGGTACTCACTGAGGTAGACGCTGTAGAGGAGGGCCGAGGCCAGGAAGGCCCCCAGGTACTGGGCCACCATGTACACGGGCACCTTGGCCCACGGGTGCTTGCCCCAGATGGCCATGGCCAGGGTCACCGCCGGGTTCACGTGACCTCCGCTGACCCCGCCGCTCACCAGCACGGCCAGGGTCACGGCCAGACCCCAGCCCCAGTTGATGGAGAAGAAGTCGCCGTTGGCCTTGTTGGTAAGAACGCTCTGAGCCACAGATGCGTCGCCAAACAGCTGAAGCGTGAAATGCGCACGTGAACAGAAGTGAAATCACCACAAACATATAACAAAGTAAATCACAGATGCATATTATAGTAACAAATGAACGATTTGAGCAAGCAATTAACCAAATCAGTGACTGAAATCATGAATAGTCTAATATAAGGGTGGGCCGTTTTGATACCTGCTTCTTTCCCTGCACGTCAATATGGGCCGTTTTGATACCTGCTTCTTTACCTACACGTAGAAGAAGCTTTGGAATTCTATACCTTCTCATGTCTTTCCCAATAACTATGACCTGGCTCATTTCAGAAGACAGGTCTTTCACTTTCTCAGAAATTCGTAAATATTTTCCCTGTCTTTTTTTTTCCCCCCGTTTCTTAATCCTCTCTATATTCCTATTAAGGCCCGGCCTTGATGTGGACTTTTGTGCGTGACTGGAGCCTTCAACATAAAAAAAAAATACAGAGAGATTGATCACAATTGAACAAAAATACGGAAAGGACATATGATTAAAGCAAGCAATAAAGCAATCTAGCAACTGAAATCATAAATAATCTCACATACAGAGAGATTAATCATAATCTTACAAAGACATGGAAAGGACAAATCGAGGAAGCAAATTTCGTGTAGAGAACATGATGAGTTGATTTCTTATATACTGACAGGAAGTCCTACATTCCCACACTTACATATCTTGATATTAAGAAAAGGGAAGAGGTCTTTATTTTTCCATTTGCTAGGTAAATTCATTGTTGATATGGTGGGAGTTTCAGCAACTTGAAAAAAGGAATATAGTCGGCAGACTTAAAGAAAATCTGTATCGTCTACACACCACCTGAAAAGATTATTATGTCCTTCCAGTAAAGCCACCAACTGTACCTGGCGATGTGATATATCTTCCCATCTTGTGCTATAGGAGGGGCGGTTATGCAATGTCCTCGTTCGCTTCTGCCCATCTCCTCACCTCACTCTCTCTCCCATCGATGAGTTCCTTCCCCCTCTCCCTCACCCTACCTATGTATGGGTGAGTTCCTCCCTCCCGCCTCCTCACCTATGCATGGGTGGGTCGTTTACTCACGATACTTTATAATCTCCATCTTCTTTGTTCCAAGGTAAAACCTATGGACATTTCATCAAACGTTTCTGACGAACGTATCATTTGTGAAATATCGGCAGGAACGTTGCCACAAACGTTGGCTGCACAGCCGTGAATCATAAAATCATCATGAGTATGGTCGTTAAGAAAGCAACTGATTGGTCGTTTAGGCTTCAGCTCCACCAACTGCCAGGGTCGTTGAGGTCGTCACCGTCAAGCTACGACATCCAATAAGCGAGAGGTCTTTTAACGCCTTCTTCAGGTGCTGAGAATAATTCTAACTTCTGAGCTTAGAAAAAATTTTACGATAATTTCTACCAACACAAAAAAAAAAGCATAACTTTTGCACTTCTGATTTGGAAAACGTTCTAGACTATCACCACTGCCTTTGTTTGCAGGTCTAAAATACAAATAAACTCTAAAATCTACAAATTATAACTAGGCCACTTATGGCGAAAAGCAGTGTCTAAAGAAGACCTTGGGAAGCTCCGGAGAAACTCGCAAGTCAACCCATTAAGACTCCTACATCTTAACAACACACGTGACATTTATGAGCTGGGTGTATATACCTGGTAAATATTCCCGATGGCCAGATATTTCCAGTCATTCCCAAGCTTTCTTCAGAATCATCGTTTGTGGTCACAGACCCTTCAGCAACGTCGGGTTGTGGGAGTTATCAGCTACTGCTAACTTCAAATCGTTCTCTTTCCGCCCCAGAGTGTACCAGCGGAGTTATTTTAGTATATTAGGAAAGTTATTCCGGCTAGCTGTAATCTAGGGGTCAGCTATAGCTGTAGTGTCAGCTATAGTCATGGAACAGCTGAAGTCGTGGGGTCAGCTGTAGCTGTAGTATCAGCTATGGTCGTGGAACAGCTAAAGTCGTGGGGTCAGCTGTAGTCGAGGGAGAGATGTAGCCTTGAAGTCAGCTGTAGTTGTGGGGTGGTCAGCTTTAACTGTGGAGTCGGATGTAGTCGCAGTATCAGCTGTAGTCTTTGGACAGCTGTAGTTGTGGAGTCAGCTGCAATCGTAGGGTCAGCTGTAGTGGTGAAGTCAGCTGTTACGTAGCCAACAGAAGACCTGACGGTCCACGACGGGGCTATCTACTGTGGGACAGCATCATACCTAAATTTCCTAAACTGCAGTTGACTGACACGGGATAGTGAGGCGTCGATCGTGGGCTTGAAAGAGATGGAGAGGAGACGAGAGGCCGCAGCCACCGTACCCAAGCTCGCTGGCCGCAGGCGGTGCCGCCTCCCTCCTGGTGACGCCGGGCTGGCTGGGTGACGAGGACCACCGTCCGGGAAGACCCCTGGGTATCATCTGGACGGTTTATGTATTAGATGAGACGGCACTCATCCAAAAACCAATTCCTCATTTCATCGCCTGTTTGGTGTTTAGAACTCCTGTAAACCACAGAAATGGTTCGAATCCCTCCATTTCACGTCTTCTCTTTAGCCTTGACGGTACTTAGCAAAGTAATTCTGAACCGTCAGCACCGTCACCTCCTCGACATGATGGATGGGAGCTCCCACCACCCACACTTCCTGCCCGGGACCTTAGATCATGTTAACGTGAGTCGTAATCACGTTAAAAGAAAGACAAGGGCACCCGTTGCTTCTTGGCGAACGACGTGATTACTGTCGTCGCGGTCTTCCTCCAACGTCAATGGTAGACTGAGAGACACACGACTTAAGTCGGAGGGGTCGAAAGTTCAGGGCTTTAGACCATTTTCGGTCGGTTGAGGCAACGGGATCTACAGTGAAACATGTAATCGACTCATCATGTAAACATGCAAAACATGTACGTGTTTAACCTAAGTACTGGCTTTCACGGTTGTCGGGGGAGTGTTTACTGTTGTCAGTCGAGGCACCTGGTGTTGTTGCGGGCTACAGAGGACGACAGATGTGGATGACTGGTTCACTGGAGACTTTACGTGGACCATAATGGACTATGCTGGACAAAGTAGGTGGACAATACAGGACAAAGTAGGTGGACTATACTAGACAAAGTGCGTGGACAATGGTGGACAAACTACGTGGACGATTCTGTACGGGGACGAGCCAAAGACTAAGTGACTTCCGCAAGGCTGGAGCCTTGGGCCGCCACGGGTAATTGGCGAGTCCCCTCCCCGTGTCAGTTCAGGCTGTAAACTGTACAAACCTCTCGTTCATGTTTACCCCCAAGGACTATCACGAGTTATGGGTGATGCGAGATCACGAGCACTTAAACGTAGACCCCAGCACCCTGGTCAGGTCTCGCTTAAGCTGACAGCTTCCACGGTAGTCTCGGGGAAGCTGACGGATCCCAATCTGCAGGTCTCGCAAATAAACCAGGGGCACTGTTCACGAGCTGCTCGTGTTCTGACGCAAATATAAGAATCGTATTTTTACGGTTGAACTGAAAAATCAAATCGGTATTCCTTAAAATTCCAGGGTCAAGTAATCAGACCCAAAATGATTACAGGACAGAATAACCTTCAGGGACAAGGATGCTACAGTCCTATGGGGTCCTACTGCTGTGTAAAGCGTCTTTAACACTCCGCCTCGCACGGCTGACGACGGTACTTAATGGGTGAACGGTCTCACTGCACCTTCCCGTTACTTCCCAGATGACGCTGGGTCCATACTGCCCCACAGCCACACACCCTGAACACCATGACGTCATAACTTTATATTTTGTGAACCCTGAACACCATGTCATAGCCTTTTTCATGAACCCTGAACACAATTCATAGCCTGTTTTTCGTGAATCCTGAACACCATTATGTGAAAGCCTTTTTTGTTAACCCTGAATACCATTACGTCAAAGATATTTTCGTAAACTCTGAACACCATTACGTCAAAGCCTTTTTTGTGAACCCTGAACACCAGTCATTTCCCGTTTTCCGTGAACCCTGAACACCATTATGTCAAAGCTTTTTTTTTTTCGTAAACTCTAAACACCATTACGTCAAAGCATTTTTTTGTGAACCCTGAACACCACGTCGTTGCAGCCTTTCTTTTCGTAAGCCCTGAACACCATGCCGTCACGGCTTTCGTTTTGTAAAGCAATATTTGTGCGCCCTGAACACCATGACCGTAAATCCTCGTCTTGGAATCCTGAGCACCGAGTGCGAGGCTTCGCTGGGTACCGTAATGACATAAATAAACAAGCTGCAGGCTGTAGTCTTCGAGGCGTTAGAGCGAACCTTCGTCTATATACTTTGGAATACCCTGAGAATCTGCTGTGAGGGCGCTACCAACAGTCACGTAACACATACAGTGCTTCATGTTAAAGATATCACTTTGTGGTTTAAGGTGTCATCCTATATTGCCGACCATGTCCTAAAAATCATTCAGGTTTCTTTTCCACGACTGTCAAAATATACTGTCTTGCTGTCGAAGACTCTGACTCCTTTGCCTTGCTGGCGAGCAGGTGGATACCCAAGCCAGCAAGTGTAAGGGTTGCTGCTGGTCGAGGTGATCAATACAAGTTATGCAACACAGTGTTAAATAGGAGGGGACCAGCGCCTCTCCGTCTTGCCCGCCTGAAGGTGGGGACTGGTAGTTTGCCCTTCGTCGTTGTGGTGATTATATGGGATAACCAATTGACATGTGAACGACACATTTATCTCCACCAATACACTGCATTATCCCCTTAATGGGTTTGAGAACATGGATACTCGAGAGCAGTGTGTGTGTGTGTGTTTAATCATACGACAAAATCATCACCAACGTATGAAAAACGTTGGAGAAAACGGGATGAAAATATTATCACCGAGCGAGGTTCACATACACGTTTGTTCGAGAAAGTGTTCGAGCTGTTTCATAATACTGTGCCGTGGGTTCTTAATACATTTGCTTCTCAACCTGCAAGTAATACTTCGAAGCTTCGGACGCTATGGCAACCGTCCCTCACCAGGCAATCAATACAGGAGCGGATGGTGATGATTACAGCAGCTGTGGTCACAAATCTGGGCCTCGCAAGGTGTCTGAAGCGCTTCGGATCTACACTTGTATTTGCTTCACTTCGGTCAGTGTGTTCACGGTGGACCAGAGGTCTGTTCATGCTTCAGTTTATCTACAGGGTACTCCGTAGACTGAGACCGAAGACTCCAACTATACTGTGGTAAATCGTGAGTGACTGTGGTACTCTGTCGTCACCAAGGTCCTGCGCACGCAGGTAGTGATGCACTGAGGAAGAGATACCCTCGTCCTTCGCCGACTCCACCACAGGGACGATCCAGGCCATCCACATCTGTCTCGAACTGATGAGTTTTGTCTTGTACTGTATTCCGTTTCGAGGAGTCTACGGTCAAGACGTGGACTGTCTATACAGGTTCACATGGCATACTCGATGGACATCTCTGCTCATATTGAACCCTCCAGGTAACCAAGCCTCACCCACCTCCTGTGCTGTCTACAGGACGTTTATAGTAAAGGTTCTGTCTCACAGACCATCCAGCAGCTATCGTCAAACCCAATTTACGTAAATCTTTTACCCCATGTGCAAGAAGTGGGGGTGTAAAATCTCCAGCCCTTCCCTCTATATACTTTCCGTTTTACTGTTACTTAGTTCCTTATCATGATTGTTACTCGAGTAGCAGCACTTCCAGTCGAAACTACCAAGACTTTCCAGTACAGTCGCAACTGAAGAATAGACTTATCAAAGGCATATGAACAGTGACCCTTAAAATCAGCAGGGCTTATTTGAAGAGACACATCAGCAGTTTAAGTCAATAAGGCTTGTCAAGAGAGTCGTACTGAGGGTGTCAATTAGCAAGACCAGCGTCTCAATGCTGTTACAGTGTTTACATACTTGCTTGCTAATTGTGGGTGGTAATTAAACGCCATCTTCATACGTGGATATTTCTGTTCTTCCAGCGTGAAGCGAGAGGGGCATTTTTACAACACTGACGCTGTTTAACCACACGACCACAACAGCACGACAGTAGAACGACCCTTGAATACGACGGTGCTTCTCTTGGGTATGGTGGTGTGACGTTTTGACCCAACGCACCAGGATCAGGTCAAAGGCAAGGTCACATCGTACCCAAGGGTCGTACCGTCGTGTTCAAGGGTCGTGTACCACTGTGCTCAAAGGGGGTCGTGCCATCGTGCTCAAAGGGTCGTCCTGTCGTGCCCGAGGCCTTGTCGTTGAAATCCCATGCGGTTCTGCCAGCAGCCCCGATCACGGGGATAATCTAAACATTTTCATAATTTCACGTTAGATCTCGCCTGCCTCCCATAATGACCGCCACAAATCTCCCGGATTATATGAATTACTCAGAGATAATCCCTTGATATAGCAACCCCAGCGTTACTGTCCATTTTACTTATAGATTCCCTCAGTATCATTGCCGAGCGCCTGCCCTGCCGTCCCTGCATTCTAATTTCGCAATCAAAATGGACTGGAATTCCTAAAAATCAATCGAGATGACAGAAATCTGTCTGTACAGCAGAGGACCTACTTGCTCGCTGACTTGTAAACAAGGGAATGATATCATTTGGTGCTGTAAAAAGTTTTCGGTTTAGTAGTAACTTCTTGTTTTGGGACGAAATTATAACTTCTTTGGAGCGAATCTGTGTTCTTCTCTTCTCTTAAGTGGTGTTAAGACCAGACCACCTCGCTCGGACCTTGGGTCCGTGTGGTCCGTGTGTATCTGTGTAACTCTATCGTCCACTGGTCAGCCTCGTCTGCAAGTCGCTGGCTGACGCTGGTTGAGAGACATGTTCTCCTGTTGATTAGCCCACTGCTGGTGGTGCTACTGGTGGTGATAGTGACGAGAATTAGTGTTGGTGCTGGTGGTGGAGGTGATGGCACTGTTGGTGATGCCGTGGCAATGGTGGAGGTGGAGACGACGCCGCTGCTGGTGGTGGCGGTGGTGGTGAAGGAGCCGGAAGGAATGAAAGGCGAAGCCGAAGACAGAATATGTGAACGGTTCCGACTGCCTGAAGGCAGAAGAGTGTGGGACATTCAGCTGAAGCTGGAGAGGAGGAGACGCATGCTTGGAGGAGGACTCTGGAGGACGACGACACAGAAAAGTGGCAATGCAAAGGGCATAATGGATGGACAAACAGATTGGTAATTTTGGAAAAAGAAACACATAAGCCTTACAACTCCTTCTTCCTGGTAGGGTTCTTGCGTGTCCGGCCCAGGTTAAGGCATCGTGGGTACATCATGACCTGAAAATTACGTAAATCCTCCAGTAGGAGACCACGAGACCTGATAATGTAATGTTGAGGATCCTAAATATGTAACGCTCTTTTTACACTGTTGGTTTAGAAGGAAATACGTCCATCTTCCACCGTAGTCTTAGAGAGAAAACAATACAGTGACGAATCTGTTTCTTTCCCTACACCGCCAAGCTTTGGAACTCTTTATCCAATCGTGTCTTTCGTAACAATTATGACCTGCCACTTTCTGAACAGCTAATTTATCAGTTCTCCCAAACTCTGAAAACATTATTTCCTATTTTTCTTATTCCCCAAAGGGTTCGATTGGTCTTTTAGGAGCAGGTGAACGCCTTCCATTACAAGAATATCCTATAAACAAGACACCATTTGTGGTTGATGACAAGTTACATGCGCATTCATCCATCTCTGTCGACATACATAATACGGCTGATCGACCAACCCATTCCCTTGGCTCGACGACACCCACCCTATGTTCTAAGCACCCTTAAACTGGTCTAGCACGTCCAGGCTGGTCGAGAGATATACTGGGATAGACCAAAACACACTCTAGAGATTTCAGACACATTTTAGGCCCCAAGATACACATCCTGAATTGGTCTACGCACTAATCTGGCTAACAAACATGCTTAAATGGTCGACACACACGCTCGGCTGGTCGACCTTGATACATAACCTAAGCCTTCAGACACAACCCAGGGGGTAGGTCGACCTTGGAGAATGTTGGTCAACACGACCCTGTGCCCGTACACTGTCAGACAGACGAGGGCCCTAAAGCGACCCCGTGGCACCAGATAAATTACTGGCAAAACCTGGCCAACACTGGGTCCATTGTGAAACATAGAGGGGTCTGTATCTCTCTTCCTCCCTCCCCCTCTCTCTCTTTCTTTCTCTCTCTCTCTCTCTCTCTCTCTCTCTGGGTGCGTGAGGGGCACAAGGCCCCACGCCAGAGCTAAGGTTACGCACTGCCGTGATCACCACAGCTGGTGCGGCCGGGTTCCTGATGCGCACCTCGTAAGCAGGGCCTACGCAACACCACCCCTCCCCCTCCCCGCCCGCCCCACTACCCCCACGACCGCAACACACTCACCCTTGACCTTTCCATGATCAGTGTTTACATAACACAGACTTTTCCTCTACCTGCCTTGGGAGACTAAACAGTCTTTCCCCTACCTACATGGGGGACTAGATACTCTTTCACCTCCCTGCCTGGGGGACTAGACAGTCTTTCCCTTACCTGCCTGGGGTACCATACAGTCTTTCCCCTACCTGCCTGGGGGACCAGACAGTCTTTCCCCTACCTGCTTGGGGAACTAGACAGTCTTTCCCCTACCTACATGGGGGAATAGATACTCTTTCACCTCCCTGCCTGGGAGACCAGACAGTCTTTCCCCTACCTGCCCTGGGGAACTAGACATTCTTTCCCCTACCTGCCTGGGGTACCAGACAGTCTTTCCCCTACCTGCCCTGGGGACTAGACAGTCTCTCCCCTACCTGCCTGGGGTACTAGATACTCTTTCACCTCCCAGCCTGGGGGACTGGACAGTTTTTCCCCTACCTGCCTGAGGGACTGGACAGTCTTTCCCCTACCTGCCTGGGGGACCACACAGTCTTTCCCCTACCTGCCTGGGGGAATAGACAGTCTTTCCCCTACCTACCTGGGGGACTAGATACTCTTTCACCTCCCTGCCTAGGGG
>JAYMFT010251690.1:0-10896 GCA_038088735.1 Panulirus argus
ACATATATATATATATATATATATATATATATATATATATATATATATATATATATAAAGAGAGAGAAAAAATATATTAATTTAAAAGAGAGAGCAGGGAAGGTTGAACAGTTGAGGGACGTGAGAGAGGACGCGTGAGTATTCAAACAGATGGATATTTTTTTTATTTTTTTCTGAAAACTATATTGCGTCCTGGTGTGATCATTGTCTCACGGGGGCGTGGGTAGCGCACGAGGCCGCTGGGATGGCCCGGGAGATGCGTAACGAGACAGTGATTCGAGAGGAAGAAGAAGACGAGCTTCGTCAGCGTGTGAAGCGAGAGGAGAGAAGTGACCCATCTCAGTTCCTGCAGAGTTGGTCAGCGTCTTCCCCTGACGTCGTGGCATTTTTACTGAGCCTCTGCCGCTACGCTTGTGTCTTTGGGGTTAATCACCGGACCATAGTTTGTCCTGTTGTACGACAAGTGATTAGGCAGTGGATGTAGTAATTACGACCGGTGATGTAGTACTGCGGGAGGAGAGGTGCCGGTGTGGGTCGGTCGTCCAACGGTCCCTTCGTCCGTCCGTCTTGATTATCACGTGATGTGCGGACCTTCACTGGCACGGGGGCCCTTGTCCTGGGCCTGTGCCAGGCACCAGGGCGGGAGGGAACAGCGCTGGGCAGGACGGGAGGATAAACCCGAGGGCGGGCAGTGCCCTGCAGGTATTACCGGCAGCGGCTGCCAGGTCAGGTCTGAGGCTGCAGCCAACACCTGAAACACTCGAAAGCAGCCGACAGTAGCCTTAACTCTATACCTGCCGTCTGGGAGGATGATGGAGACAGCTTGCGTATCCTGCGGGCGGACTTGCGTAAGAGAGCACCTCAAACCCCCCCACCCACCCACCCTTAGGTCCCCGCAGTCTGCAGGACCTTTTGGCTGACTCTCAGAAGCGTCGTGAGCCGCAGGATTAACCCCAAGGCGTCTGACGACGTCCGGGGGAGAGATTACTCGCAGATTTACAGCAATGAACCAGTAAACAATGGTCATGCTGACTAGATACGTCTAAGGCCATGCTGTAAATACCTACCACCCCAGGTGGGGGCAGTGGCCACGGGTTCCTCTCAGGCGCGGGCGGGGTCGCGGTACACCCGTCATGCACCAGAGGATGGCCCACATGGCCGTATGAGCCCACGTCACACCTGTTCCTTGAAGGGTCCTCCTGTGTGGCCCAGGCGGTGGGGGTCAGTAAGCCGCGGTCGTCTCTCTGAGAGCCAGGTCAGGAGTCACTAGTTTCTTTTACTGTGTATACGAGTCAGCGATGGATCGAGACACGGTCCAGTACCAGCCCAGCGGATCATTGTTTGTAGAAGACTCTACTCTGTAAAGGCAATATACTCCTGCTGCATATAAGTGTGTCTCCGTAGAACAAGTTATGTATTGAGAGATACTGTAAGGAAGTCCTTAATAGTATCCAGCGTGGAAGGTAAAATCATTATTGTCCAGTATTACCACGAAGATACTGTATGTTAATGATAGTCTAATATAAGGTTATTGATTACTTGTTTGGTCATTATTACCCGGGTTTGTGGCCACACTCCCTGCCCTACCCGAGTCCATGGCCACACTCCCTGCCCTACCCGAGTCTTTGGCCACACTCCCTGCCTTACCCGGGACCGTGGCCATACTCTTTGTCTTACCCGGGTCCTTGGCCACACTCCTTGCCCTACCCGGGTCTGTGGCCACACTCCCTGCCTTACCCAGGACCATGGCCACATTCCTTGCCCTACCCGGGTCTGTAGCCACACTCCCTACCCTACCCTGGGCCGTGGCCACACTCCCTGCCCTACCCGGGGTCGTGGCCACACTCCCTGCCTTGCCCGGGACCATGGCTACACTCCCTGCATCACCCGGGACCATGGCCACACCCCCTGCCTTACCTGGGTCCGTGGCCACACTTCCTGCCCTACCCAAATATGTGGCCACACTCCCTGCCTTACCCGGGACCATGGCCACACTCCCTGCCTTACCCAGGGCCGGGGCCACATTCCTTGCCCTACCCGGGTCTGTGGTCACACTCCCTGCCCTACCCGGGGCTGTGGTGGCCAGGCTGGGCAGGACCAGGGCCGGTAACATCCGCTCTGATACATTCACGTCCTCCCTGCCGCCTGTCTCCCCTCCTCCTGACTCTAAATAATCCCCTTTTATTCCAGTATTATGCAGGCTTTAAGCTGGAAATACGGCCGCCACGCTGTAATATATATTTTTTCTCGCAGGGGAAGGTTGGGGAACACGCAGCCTATCATTACCACCCGTCTCTTACCAACACTGGGAAACGAAAAAAAAAATTAACTGGAGCTATTTCCGGGTCGCTTCCGATACAGTAGTGGGCAAGGGTCTGGCGTATACTGTTGTGGTATGGTTGGGTGTGAGTACTGGGGTCTGGCGTATTCTGTTGTGGTATGGTTGGATTTGGGTACTGGGGTCTGGCGTATTCTGTTGTGGTATGGTTGGGTGTGAGTACTGGGGTCTGGAGTATTCTGTTGTGGTATGGTTGGGTGTGAGTACTGGGGTCTGGCGTATTCTGTTGTGGTATGGTTGGGTTTGGGTACTGGGGTCTGGCGTATTCTGTTGTGGTATGGTTGGGTGTGAGTACTGGGGTCTGGAGTATACTGTTGTGGTATGGTTGGGTGTGTGTACTGTGGTCTGGAGTATACTGTTGTGGTATGGTTGGGTGTGAGTAATGGGGTTTGGCGTATACTGTTGTGGTATGGTTGGATGTGAGTACTGGGGTCTGGCTTATACTGTTGTGGTATGGTTGGGTGTGAGTACTGGGGACTGGCATATACTGTTGTATGGTTGGGTGTGAGTAGTGGAGTCTAGCATATACTGTTGTGGTATGGTTGGGTGTGAGTACTGGGGTCTGGTATGGTTGGGTATGATTACTGGTGTCTGACATATACTGTTGTGGTATGGTTGTGTGTGAGTTCTGGAGCCTAGCATATACTGTTGTGGTATGGTTGGGTTTGGGTACTGGGGTCTGACGTATTCTGTTGTGGTATGGTTGGGTGTGAGTACTGGGGTCTGGCGTATTCTGTTGTGGTATGGTTGGGTGTGAGTACTGTGGTCTGACGTATACTGTTGTGGTATGGTTGCGTGCGAGTACTGGGGTCTGGCGTATACTGTTGTGGTATGGTTGGATGTGAGTACTGGGGTCTGGTATGGTTGGGTGTGATTACTGGTGTCTGACATATACTGTTGTGGTATGGTTCTGTGTGAGTACTGGGGTCTGGCGTATACTGTTGTGGTATGATTGGGTGTGGGTATAACTATAATGATGATTATGATGAAGTTGATGATGTAGAATATAATGATTGTGATGATGATGATCTTGAAGGTCATGATGTTAACCAACATTATGGTAATGATAATTATGATGGTGTGGTTCATCATATCTTTGGTTCCCTGCTCATTTGTTGTGATGTTCGTCTTCACCGTGTGCGTGAGGGGAGTACGTACAAGGTCATGTTATCCCACCTTGTAACCTGCGTGTGAGGGAAGTACAAGGTCAGAGCACCTCACCTTGCACTCCGCGTTTGGGGGAGAGGTTTACTTGGTAAAGGCACTTTACCTTGTACCCTGTGTGTGTGAAATTTCTTGAGGGAAGTACGAGGTCGAGGTACCTAAACTTGTACCTACCCTGTGTCTGGTGGAAGTACAAAGTCAATATACCTCACCTTGTAGCCTATGTGTGAGGGGAGTGCAGTGTTAAGCCACCTCAGATGGTCTCAGCACATTAAATACTTCAATGGCTCGTAACGGTTGAAGTTCCATCTTCACAATGTCCTTGTCTGATCGACTTTATGCCTATTTAGTGTATGTTACCCACACCCACCTGGCTGGAGTGAGGGGAGGGGCAGGTGGTGGTGTGGCTGTGGGGGTGGGGAGGTGGTGGTGTGGCTGTGGGGGGGTTGGTGGTGGTGTGGTTGTGGGGGGGGGAGGTGGTGGTGTGTTTGGCTGATGAGGGGGCCAGGCCCCAGCGCCACCACCCCCCGTCCCAGATCGATGTACCCCCCACCCCCTCAGCCGTTACCATTCTACGGTGGCGCTGTAATGGCTGGGGCTATTAATAATAATCTAATAATTCTTCCTGATAACTAGTATAATGTTTCCTAATTTGACTGTTTTATTAAGGCAACGCTTGACGCTGATTTAATGGACTGCCGTAATCTGGATGATGCCAGGGATTTTCGCCACCCTTCCAAGGCTGTCCGGGTCGCCTTGCCTCGCTGGAGGCCATAGTTCTCGCCCCTCCTCCTCCTCCCTTCCCCCCTGGTGCGTCGTCTCTCCCTCTCTCTGGGGGAGACCCCCCTGGGGTCATGGCATGGGATGGGGAGGGGGTGGGGGATCAGGTAGCGGGACTCATCACCTGATTTTCACACACCATCTTGCCTCCAGCTGACGACCCCCTCATCTCTGGCTCAACCCTCGCTTGGGCAGAAGACTCAGTCGAGTTCGAGGTTGTTCAAGGCAGCCTATTCCCCTCGTCCTCCACCTCGAGCACAACCGTTTGGCACGGTGGTACGACTCGTGAGCACGGAGGCACAACCCTCGAGTACGACGGAACGTCCTAGAAATGTGATGGCTGACCTGGCCGTTGACTTGACCTTTATGGTCGGGTCAGAGGTCAGGGTTCGTGCTCAAAAGTCGTATCGTTACGCTCTAGGGTCGTCGCGTCGTCCTGCTCCAGGGCGTCTAAATCTTTTAAGCGGGGGGGGATACTCAACTGCCTGGACTTTTCGTTCTCCTTCATCAACATCATCATCTTCATCAATATCTTCATCTTCATCGTCTTGAGGAGATATAAACAAGCATGAAGACAATGAGGGGATTTATTTTGGTCATCGGAGGCACAAATTAATGGCACCGGCCATCATCGTAAGACTTGAGGAGCTCACATGATGAATATCTCATGTAAGTACTTAAGTTTATAGCGAGAGGTTATGGGTAACACGGGCACCATAACTGCGATTACTGGTGGTTTAATTCCCTGTGTCCAGGTTTCACAGTGGGTCAGATCGCAGTCAGCGGAGCGGAGTTGTTGGCCCATGTGAGCTGGTTCGGAGACCTTAGCTAGGGACATTCCTCGCTGCTGAACTGTCAGTCACGTTGGTGAGGATAACTTGTTAACCCACGTCTTAGGCCTTGATTCCTTGGGCACGACGGCACGATGACCTGCCCTTTGACCCGACCCTTAAGAGTCAGGTCAAAGGTCAGACCCAAAGTTCTTACCGTTGTGCTTAAAGGATATCGCCGCCATGGTCATTGGTTGCGACATCGAGCTCAGAGCTTCAAAAGATTGCTGGCGTGAATTTGGCATGAGCCAGTATTGTCAGCGTGTGTGGGGTCAGACACAAGCCTCTTGCCTCTTGACACGACTAATTGTGGATAGGTTCCTACAGTTTCATGCCAACCACAGTTGTCGTGGTGGGCTTTATGTATTGGGAGGGTGGGCGGGTGAGAAAGGGTAGGATTTGTGGGATGACGAAGTAGAGTTGCGAGTGGTAGGTGAAAAGAGAGGTATATGGGCAGTATTTACAGGGAAGGAGTGCAAATGACTGGGGGATGTATAAGAGAAAGCTGGAGGAGGTCAAGAGGAAAGTGCGGGGGTTGAAAAAGAGGGCAAATGAGAGTTGGGATGAGCTGGTATCTGTAAACTCCAGGGAGAATAAGGCGTTTGATGAGGTGAGGAGGAGATGGAGTGAGTACTTTGAAGGACTGTTGAATGTGCAGTTGCACAGCCCATATACTTTCCCTATAACTCAGTTCTCTGAATTTTGGTACCATCTTTCTTCCTCTCCTCTGGACCTTCTCAGTTAGCTTTTTGCGTTTCTTTTATTGTGGTGATCAAACTGAAGAAACATATTCGAGTTTTGGTCTTATGAATACTTTGAATATTTTTTTATGAATATTTCCTTTTCCATATACTCGAAAGTCTTTTGACATTGTCAAAGGACAGTTCCGTCTCCATACCTGACCACCTAATGTGGGAGTCTGGTGACAGGGAAGGGACGATATCGACTCCCAAGTACTCACACACAGACTCCTGAATCTTATTTCCAACAAGATGGTAATCATATTGAGTCTCTCTCTCTCTCTCTCTCTCTCTCTCTCTCTCTCTCTCTCTCTCTCTCTCTCTGTGTGTGTGCGTGTGTGTGTGTGTGTGTGGTAGTCTGGTGTGGTGGAGTCACGTGTGGAGAGGGTGGTATACCTGTTGCATTACTATAGGTTCTATATAGTGTATGTATGTATGCTCTGGTCTCCACTTATAATAACATTAGTACATTACAAACTCGTGTGTTATTAGGGTTCCTGAGGTTAGGGTGTGCGGGAGGGCCTCGTGTAAGGATGTGTGGAAGGCCCTCATATAATTCAAGTCCGAATGTGACTGGGCCCAACGGGACATCTTGTTTCGATAATTGACCTCTGGTCACAGCACACGGGGATGGTCGTCACAGGTCTACCAGATCCCTGACACTTGCTCAGAGAAGTAAGGTTTGCATAGCCCATAGCCTACAGCCCCTCTACATGTGTCACACGAGCTGCACATGTAAGGTCTCCACCACCAGCCCCTCTACATGTCAAACGTACATGTTAAGTGAAGTTTTGCCGAAGCTTAGGTCATATCGGGTGTGGTGGTGGTGGGCATGGCAGGAAAGGAATCTATCACAGATATGGTAAAGACAATGCTTATGTAGTAGGGACGTTAGTTAGTTTGTCGTAGGCATGATAGAAGTACCAGTTGCTCGTCACAGACTGTAACTCCTGGAAGAAGGATGCTTCAGGTGCTGGAAGATGAGGTGGGAGTGACTGCTGTACGTGGAGGGGATGGGAAGTTTGGGGTGATGAAGATGGCAGTCGTGTTGGGGCCTGATGAAGATGGGAGATGTAGTGGTTGGTAGTAGTGGTTATTAAACCGGTACAGCCAGGTCGAAGGCTAGGTCATTATACTCGAGGGTCGTAGCGTCGTGCTCAAGGGTCGTACCGCCGTGCTTAAGGGTCGTACCGTCATAGTCAAAGCGGCGTACTGTCTGACTGAAGATGGTAATCCCGATACAGTTGGTTAAAATGGACAAGGAATCATTCATTGGCCGGGAGATTTTTGGTTACGTAATTACCAATTTAGTTCCAGAGTAGCCAGTTGTGACGTGTACAGTAGCTGGGTCTTGTAAACGCTTAACAGAAGACACTGTATTTGTGATGTAATGAGGGGAGTAGTGAGGCTATACATAGTATACATGATAGGTAGTAAAATATACATGGTAGAGTAGTTAAGGTATAGA
The DNA here is from genome assembly GCA_038088735.1 of Panulirus argus. Classification (NCBI taxonomy): domain Eukaryota; kingdom Metazoa; phylum Arthropoda; class Malacostraca; order Decapoda; family Palinuridae; genus Panulirus; species Panulirus argus. The sequence goes on from JAYMFT010251690.1 coordinate 7,321, forward strand.
TGGTAGAGTAATGAAGGGATACATGATATACATGGAAGAGTAGTGCCTGTGTATATGGTAATGATGGTTCACATGGTATACATGGAAGAATAGCGAAGGTATTCGTGGTGTCCCGTGGTTGCATCAGGTTGTGTGCGTACTTACTGAAATGGTTACTAGAGTGTATACATACAGTGGTTGCTGCAGTGTGTAGTACAGTGGTTGCTGCAGTGTATGGGCACAGTGATTGCTACAGCGTGTGGATGCAGTTGTTCCAGTTTTTGGATACAATGGTAGCTGCAGTGTGTGTGGATATGGTGGTTGCCGCAACACGTTGATACAGTGGTTGCTGCAGTTGTATAGATACAGTGGTTTCTGCAATATGTGGGTGCAGTGATTGCTGCTGTGTGTGGATGCAGTAGTTGCTGTAGTGCGTGGATACCACCTCCTGTTCCTCCAAGGTAAAAGACTCAGTCCCCTCCCATTTCCTCATTCTTATATCTGACATTGACGCAAAAGCGAACCACGGCTTCATATCATCCTTCGCAGATGATACAGGAATAAGCATGAAGATCACATCAACAGGAGAAAAAATGTGAAAGACGTAAGAGTAATAATGTCTAACGACATAACCTTCAGCAAACACAAAACGACGGTTGTCTCATGTAGAAGGATGGCAGGCTGCATCCTGCGGACCTTCAAGAAACAGAAGATAAACCAATGTTAATATTACACAGAGCTCTAATTCTTTCCCGAATTGAGTATTGTTGCGTTCTAACATCATCCTACAAGGCTGGTGAAATTGCCAAATTAGAAAATGGTCAGAGATCTTTAAGAGCCCATGTTAATGTGGCAAAGGACCTAAATTACTGGGAACGGCTGAAATCTGTGAGGTTATGCTCCATGGAACGCAGACGGGAGAGTGATATCATTGTCTATAACTGGAAAATCTTAGACAGGCAAGGGAGACTTTATAAAATACTACTCCTGAAATCCAGGGGTGCCATATGCACAAAAAAGAGAGAACACTGTAAACATCCAGGACCCAAGACTCTTCAACACCTTCCCGTATTGCATCAGAAACAGCCTGGGATGCACGGTAGAGAAGTTTAAGAGTGCACTGGACAAGTACCTACAAAGTGTGCCAGACCAGCCAGGTTGTGTGGGCTATGTTGGCCTGAGGGCTGTGGCTTCCAACAGCTTGGTCGACCAACAACCCAATCCAACAGTTTGGGCCCAGCCCGGACTGTGTGGGTGAAGAGCCCCGAAGATTGCACCACTTATGCACCAGATATGGTAGCTGCAGTGTGTGAATCCAGCGGTTGCCGTGGTATGGATGGTCTCTTGCTGTGGTGACTAAGGCATTCGGTAACAGTGAGGGTTATCACGTTGGCTAGATCGGCTTGGATTTCTTACCAGTTACAGGTGGAAGTAGCTGATGCGGATTAAGTTAAAGAAGCGAGTTGAGGATATCGCATAGGCGACGGAAGCAAGAGATAGATATGACACCCTTTCCACGAGGAAGGTGCGGAAGGGTCTGCTGCAGCGGGTGGTTATAGAGGCGGCAGTGATTGCGGTGGTAGGCACTAATTATCAGCCTCTAGAAGTGAGTGTTGTCACGCACAAGGTACCCACCACTCTCTGCCACTGGGCTGGGAAGCTCTCTCCTCATGACCCACGGGTCTCAGATGGCCGTTGTGGTGTGGGGAAAGGGCGCTAGACCCCAAGTTCCAGGGGTGCATGAGGGGAGTAAGGCAGGGTTCAGGGGCGTGGCAGGCAGCACACAGTAGGGGACGGGGCCTCCTCGCCTCGTGCTAATGGCCCTGTTCTTGCTCACCCGTAATACACTATAATTGTTGCGTTTTGCCTTCTTACCATTAGTTCTGGAGGACCTGCCATGAATGTAACAGGTTCAGGAGAGAGTGCGAATGAAGAAACGGAAGAGGTGTGTGTTTTTTTCCTTCTCTCCCTCACACACACACAAACACAGACACAATTTAGGCTGCAACTGAGTCTGAAAGTATCATTACTGGACACGGATTCTGCGCTTAAAAGGCCACTGGGTTTAGTTACAGGCGCTCGGATTGTGTGTCCTGGGACAGAGACAAAACAAATTACATCATCATGCATTCACAGACGGTGGTAAATGGAATGTTGCACCCCCCCCCCCTCACCCACGTACATGCTTATCAACGAAAGCAAGTGAGTTACTTACTTGGCAAGAGACTTGACAGTCACTAAACTCCAAATAGTGAAGCCCTTCTTCATTTTATGCATATACTGTGTGTGTTTTTTTTCCTTCTTACCTTCAAAGTTTTTCTCGTCTCTTTTATGAAAACCTCTAAATGGAAACATGAAGGAGTCCAACAAGCTCTTGGTCCCAGTACTTGGTATGGGTTGGGAATATCTTCAGGATCCCTCGTTCCAGTGCAGTCAGTGAGAGAGAGAGCCTAGCGGCCTCTTCAAAACATTTCTCTCTTTAATATTTAAGATTTTTTTTTCCTTTTAACATTGATTCCACCAATAACTACGATATCTCTAACCTTTCATTGGTTGAACGCCATCTAGTTATTACCTCTTCTAATATATCATGGTGCTTCTTTCAGAGACTCGACTGCCTAATGTTTCCACTATTACCTTTCACATCTTCAACTGTAACCTTAACTCTCGATTCCGCTTCAGAAAATGGATTCTGTGTTTATCCAAACACCAGTATACCGGTTGCACGCCTTATAGACATTTCATCTCCCAACTGCTACTGTTTACTTTCTGCTTTTCTAACTCAACAAACTGTAAGAATTTCTCCGGTCACGTAAACCCTTGTCATCCTCTTACCCTCAAGTTACGGTACACCATAGGGAATGGTTGACTTCTTCCTCAAACACGGGATGGTGCGGCTAAAGCCCCTATGCTTCTCATTCTTTACAATCTGGGGCAAATCAACAACAGCGCCACCCATGTTCTGCATATACGTATCTGTTTTCACCTCCAGTCATTCAACCTTAGTAATACAGTCTCGCCCTAATTGGTTCACCTGACCACGCTCTTATGAACGTCTTGCTAAGTGCTCCTCCTCCTCCGGCCACTGAGCATCAGTACTAGCACTTCTGTAGCGTCGACTGTTCGAATACATTTATTTTTCTGTGGGAGAATTACTCTCTCTCCGCGAGCAATGCTTCTGTATCTACTAAACCTTCTATATAACGAAGGTTATTGTTCCTTTCTTCCTCTAAGATCATGTCTTTTAGTCCAGAATTCAGTTGTTTCCAATCTTGAGGTTAGTCAGGCATGGCACTTGGCTTATCACTCCTGGAAACACTCGCCTTCCTCCAGCTCTCAGTCACATAATCTCCGCTCCAGAAATCTCTTTATATTTATTATTCATGAAGGAAAGCGTTTCTTTTTACGTAGGAAGAGTGACAACCCAGGTGGTACTCTGTCCGCCTGCTGTTTTCGGTAGCCCTGGTTCGACTCTGGGGCGCCTAGTGATAGAACTGTTTATATATGGGTCTTTCTTCGTATGTTTCCTGGTGCTGCCTCGCTAACGCAGGAAACAGCGAGCTATTATAACAAATGAATAAACGAGTAAGTAGATAG
>JAYMFT010251701.1:0-10896 GCA_038088735.1 Panulirus argus
TTTAGCTAATACTGAAGAAGAAATGAAAAATATCCTTAAAGCATTGGAATTATATTGTGAGCAATGGAAGTTAGAGGCGAACAGCAGTAAAACAAAGGTTGTAGTGTTCAGTAGAGGGAGGATGAATTAAGACAACTATGATCTAGAAAATAATGAAGTGATTATTGAAATCCAAAGCAGTTTTAGAAAAAATCCAGAAGCAGAATGAAGAAATGTTGAAAGCTACGGAAGTGTTATCCAAAAATGTGGAAACGCTGAGAAAATGCAATGCCAGGTGATGAGGTTAGTGCCCGCCAGCAAGTAGCAGAAACAGCTGTGCTTGGTGATAGAGGGGAAAGCATGCATAACTTTATCGAATTGCTTTGTGAGAAAACCCAGTTGCTGAATGAAAAGGCTGATGCACAGAAACGGGTGATAGAAACACCAGGACATGGTGACAATAATGTGTCCAGAAGTATTGATGTACATGGTAAGCAAATACACGAGCTAAGTGAGAAAGGTACTAAGCAGGAAAAACTTATATAATGCTCTTAAAACATGAAAAGGTAAACAACGGCGTATCACGGTCGGGTGCTTCACAGTGTGGCGATGACAGTGCGATGAATGAAGCAGAAGTTGATAAGCTGCTGAAGAAAACAGTTCCCAAACTCCTTCATGGTAAAGGAAAAAGATTCGCATCTCAGTATTTTTTCCAGAGGCCATCAATACTGGTGGTTGCACGATTTGTATTGATCACGGACTTGAAGGAGCAAGAAACACAGTGTTGTCCAGATGAAGCAGCAGCACCAGTGTTGTCCAGATCCATGAAGAGAAAACATTAAAAACAGTTTTCCTCCTGTGTTGTTTTTCTTGTCTGGACATATAATTCAGGAGTCTTTGAAGAAGCCTCTCATGTCTTCTGGTATGGGTATTATCCTAGTATAATCCAGCATTGTCTTCCGGGCTCCAGACACTGTAGGTATAACTAAGTGACTGGCGCTCGACTGTGCTCCCTAAAGGCGTAAGGGGGTCTCGTGTCCGGCCCGGCCTGGCCCGCCTCTTGGCGCCTCACGCCCTAAAGAGTGAACGACTGAACGGAATTCGACGCTGTATTTCCGGGTTTTGTCAGGCGGGCTGCTTCTCCGTCGCTTCCGGGTTCCCTTTTCAATTTTCGGAGGGGGCGTAATATCTCGCTAATAAAAGAAAAAGTATACTGTACATTGTTTGCGCTTCTCGCGTTTCTTGTTGCTTACTCTCGGGGACTGTATGTTGCGTGACGGCGTGAAATTCGTTGTGCTTTCACCCGGAGTTTCTTCAGCCGTGTTTACACAGCCAGCTGTTGGCGGTGGTGGCGCGTGGCAGACAGTGGTAATGTCGCAGCTCGTCACGCCCCGTTATGAGGCCCTTAAAAGCCCGTGCTACCGTACTTACCATGGTCTGGAAAAAAATGCACTCCTCATCCACCGTTAACCATGAGGGATTAGCCGTGGGAGAATATACCTGGCACCCGCGTTTAATCAAACGACTTGAGGTTAATCGTCTCTTTAAGCGAGGTTTGAACTCGGGTTGTATAAGGCAGATAGGGGGGGGGGGGCGAGCTTGCGTGTGGGTAATAGTCTGTGTCTTCAGGCTCAGTTAGTGGCATGACTTCCATTGAGCTGGGTTGTTGGAGCTGTTTGGTGCTGTTGGAGGGGCGAAGAAGACTCCTGACGAGGTCGAGGACCTGGGGGTAAGTGGGGGAGCCCTTGCGCAGCTGTTGTCCAGGTCTTTTGGAGGTGACGGATGGCTTGGTGAGGCTTGTGAGACCTGCCAGGCACAATAATGCTCTAGGTGGTACGTGATTATGCTGGTGGGAACGGAGACGGCGACCAGGTTGGAGGGTGGAGGTGTTCCATGGTGTGTGTTGCCTCGAGGTGTTCCATCACGTTGCCCGGGGCAAGCCATTCCCGGTGGCACTGTAGGTGTTTGCTGAGCAGTCTTCCCTCCTCCTTTCGTTCCTCCTCCCTCCTTCTCTTGGTGAGAAGGACTGTGGTGTCACCCAAAGTGAGGTGGTGAGCTCAAGCCTTGGTGCCAGGAGCAAGAGTGATATATCCCTACCACAGCTGCAGGAGTGAGATAGCCCCTCCACCACCACCAGCAGGAGTGAGATGCCCTGCCCCCACCAGCAGGAGTGAGATAGCCCCACCACCACCACCAGCAGGAGTGAGATAGCCCCACCTCCACCACCAGCAGGAGTGAGATAGCCCCACCACTACCACCTGTAGGAGTAGTGAGAAAGCCCCTTCTACCACCAGAAACTGTGCAATCGTGTGTCTCGTGCTGGCTCCATCTCCCTCATTATTCCATCACGTAAGTGAAATCATGCACGCCCGGTGGCGGTGACTGCAACTGTGGAGCAGGCGACTCGACGCTGCTGCCCACGCAGACCGGAGTAAAAACCCGCCCCGCCGCCTTCCCAGTGGCGCTCCTTCACCGTCTTTGTCGGAGGGTGGAAGGTGATCCAGCAGGGTAGGCGTGGCCTTCGGGGGTGGCTGACGGCAGGCGAACCAATGTCGCTAACGGGAGCGAAGGAACTGTGGTAAACTGTCGAGGATTTTCACCCCTCGAGCAACACTGTAGGACCCATGAGTACAATGGCGCGACCTCTGATATGACGGTTTAGCCTTTGTGACATAATCCTTGTGGATCAGGTCGGGCAAAGGCCAGGCCGTCAAAACCCAAGGCTCCCACCGCCGAGGGTACCACTGTCGTGATGAGAGGTAGCGCTGCCGTACTCAGGTGGTTGATGGAACCGAGGTCCATTCTTCGCCTTTAAGACCTCTTCCCTCCCCCCGTATACCGTACAGGAGAACGTTGTTCTTTCAATTCACAATGCCCGTGGTAGGCGTGGGCCATTCCAGCATGCGTATACCTTGTAGTTACGAGATTTGTTAATAAATTATGCAGTAGATGCTACTGACGGTGGGGTTATGCAACATCCTCCCTATTGCTGGGGGATAATCCAGTCTCACATGACCCTTACACATAGTTAACGCACTTTCTCACTACCCTGTCGGCATTTATTTATTTTTTAATAGCTTTATCGTTAATGGCTTCAACTTGAGCTATATAAGAGTGCATCAAGTTTTCGTAGCACTGTGATGTTTGGTGGGTGGCGGAGGAGAGGAGGTCACACTACCAAGTCAGGCATAACAACTCGGCCGTTTCTTTTCTCGTCTTCGTTGGCAATGGAGTTTACAGGCGTCCAGTAGGGGGGGGGGGCATGTTTGTTATTGAGGGAAGCAGCAGAGTTTAGGGAAGATAGATGGCGCGCCATTCGCGGTCTAGTGAGAGTGCTTAGCCGTTTGAACGCTCCGATGCTTTTCACGCCATTTGATAGATTGAAATTGTGCAGCGTCCGAAGTGAAGGTAAATATAACGAGTAAAGTTTAAGAGACTATATTTTTTCTTTTATGGAGGAAAACGGAGGTACGAGCTAGCTTCTGATTAAAGTTACGAGGGAAGATTATCGACGCAAAGAGGAAATTTAACGTATCAGATAATGGATGGAGAACGGGTGGGCGATTCACTCTATGTTTATCGGAGAATAATTACGAGTCTTATCAGAACGTGTGACTGGGACCTGTAGGGAGAGAGAGAGAGAGAGAGAGGTGGGGGGAAAGGTTAAAGATACTAGAGAAAATAAGAAGTCAAGAGAGAGAGAGAGACCCTCTCTCCGTCAGGTAGCCTTCCGTAGCCCGTCCGGAGGTAGCCAGGGGAGAGAGAATACCTCCCCCAGTGCTAATCTCGGGCTATTGATGGGTCGCCTCCTGGCTCCTTCCTTGTGGCGTCAGAGCCGTGGCCACCTCTTGGCTCACGTCACTTCCCGCCGGTACCAGTTGACGATGTCTCTGGACCCGTTGAACCGTACCTTCATTGGGGTCTCCCACAAGTGTACGTTCTCAGTCTTGATCTCTCGTGCTTGCCTCACGCACCGTTCTCTTTGTTTATCCATCGCTTTTCCCCGGGCATCTTCAGCTCTGCACACACACACACACCAACACTCTCTCCTTGAGCTGTGCACACCCTCGTCGATGGTTGGCCCACAGCGTGCGGGAGGCGTACCCGTCATCACCTCATAATTAAGAAGTCATCTCGGCGAGGCAATCAGGTGGCGGTGCGGGTGAAGTGTAGGTTGCCAGCTGTCAGGGCTGCGGCCCCTTGTTAACACCTCCACTCCCCAAGGAACAGCGCTGTATTAGATTGTCTTTTGGGAGTCCACACAGTCTTTGCTTTAAGGAGACTTTAATAAGCCTCCTGCTCCTCCTCCTCCTCCACCTCCTCTTCCTCCTGGTCGCTGACGAAGGAGCTGGTGCGCCCTGCAGGTGGTGATTGCGCTCCCGGGGCTGGGAAGGGGCCCTCTGGTCTTTTGTTGAGCTCCCCATGTCGAAAGAGAGAAGGGAGGCCAAAGGGAGATTGCGCTTGGAAGGGAGTCCAGAGAAAGTGTGTAGACTTCATGGAAGGTGTGGAGAGATTGTGGCGAGCCCATGGCGAGTTGAAGATTCTGGCGAGTCTTAGGATTGTGAAGAGTGTCTAGGAGAGCGTCCAGGGCACAAGGTAGTCTTTAAGGGTTCGTGGAGATTACGGAGTCTAGAAATATAAGGAGAATCCACAAAGAGCATGGACAAAATAGGGAGTATGTGGAGAAAGTAAAGAAAGTGTAAAGAAATCATGGAATGTTTGAGAAATCCAGGAAAGCGGCGTGAACTCATGGGGAATTTAAAGGTTTCTAGGGAATGTGGTGGATGACAGACGACGGGTCCGTTGTGCGGAGAGAGTATGAAATATCAACCCACTGGGGTCTGACTAAGACCCTTTGTGACCCCTGTAATCCTTTTGCGCCACCGCTCACAGGATGAGTATAGGGGGTGCACAATATATTTGCCCGGCACAAATCGAATCGGAGAGTATGGGTTGTATAAAGGTGTAGGAGGTCGAGGGAATTATGATTATGAAAGCCAAGTCTGAGATCAGGAAGAGTGGCAACAGGTCTGGGAAGTGTATGGCCAGCTGGCGCACGTACCAAAGAGTTACACCTCATCACCCGAAGCAAAACACACGTTAAGATAATGATACATTGTAATGGCATCCACAATCCTTGTTTAGGCATCATTTGCCCGAGTGTTTTTGAGCCCTTGTGGCGACCCAGTGACGAGGCGAACGTTTGCCCTTTAGCTCATACGCGAAGGAGGTCTTGATGCGGGGGGAGGGGGATGTCCTCCTTTTCCCCTTTCCCTCTCCTTCCCCCCTCCCCACCCCAGCGCCATCACCTCACAACAGACTTCCTGAACGGAAAAGCTAATGTCATTAGTCACTTCGGCGCTGCCGTGTGTGACTGCCGCACGCTGGCCAGTGGCAGGGGAATATTTATTTGCTCCTGACATTTTCCGCCGTCATCCTTCTTAAATGTGTTGCTACTGCCAGGGTGGGATTTACGAGCTGAAGAAAAAAAATATCAGACCATCGATTTTTAGTGATGGATTTTGTCCCCTCCTTCGGGTTGTGATGGCGGCCGTCTTTGTCCGCTTGTCCGCTCTGGTCCAGGGGCTGGCCAGATCCAGCCGGACCCCCGGCTGCTTTGATGTTTCTTACCGGGTCAGTGAGGCGGTGGGCGGCAGACGTGTGTGTGTGTGTGTGTGTGTGCTCGTACTGCACTGACGTTGATTTGAAAACTGGGTAGGGGAAGAGCGTGTGCCGCCGCCACCATCACCACCAGTAGCGTGAGGTAGGGAGGCAGAGCGTGGCTCACGGGTTGGTCGATTATTTGGGGCTTTAGGTCGATCGATTGCCATGGGTCTCTCAGGCCGTCCGAGTCGATGAATCTTGGACATTTGATTCACGTGCTCAGAGACCATACACGGTGTCGCTGCATACGTAGCGGTACACGGGTTATACTACGAGGCGAAGGGAGTGATACTGGAAATGCCTGGAATGCCGAGCGCCAAGGCTTGAGGCTGGAGTTCAGTTGTTGACGGTCGACTACGAGAAAGTGGCGCTTGTCTTGGGAGGGACAGGTGTTACACAGGTTCTCGCTCTGTATTCACGGTTATATTGGTCGAAGGTGGAGTTAGTGACTGTACATGCTTGGCTTGTTACTGTAACGACGCGTTACCGAGAGTGACCTTTAACGGATGTAACGTAATGCGTATACGGTCCATGTTCTTGATACCTTACGTAATTTTGAACCAAGCGTTACCGTACTAATCTTCTCTTATGTGCTTGAGTTGCTCCTCCTCTGCCACTCCGCAAAATTCTTTCCTCCTGCTCATTTTATATGTGCTCCCCACAACAGTCCGTCGGTCTAGCGTAGTTCGCCCTCACCGTGGTTGGTCGCCTGGGAACACCAGGGGTCAGGTGCCTCCACGGGTCGGCCGACACCACAGGGCTGACCTGCACTACGACAGGCCAGTCCCCGCTACAGTTCAGCCCCATTTCAGAGCGGCTTTTCACCGCCAGGAGGTGGCAGGATACTCGACATTCTGCGAATGGCCTTACAAATTCCTGCTTCCCCGACGACCTTTAATTAGAAAGTTAAGTCACTCATTGCCGCTGCTCCCGGGACGCGGAGTGGTCGAGGCTGAGTCCAGGGCCACCCTATGTCATCCTGTGCTGGTTGCTGTACATTTCCCCCTTGGTGCCTCCGAGCACCCGCACTTGTGTTTCTGACCGCTGCGCCCGCCATCTCCTCCTCCGTCCTCAGCAGTACTTGTTCAAAGTATCAATTTCCCAGGTCCTTTTCCACTCATTCTCCTTTTCCATTAGACTTTCCTTTCTTTTGCGCTCGCAGACGTCTCTCACGTTTCCCCTGCGCAGGTTTCCTCCCTCCCTGACGAGTGGTGGGCACGGGTGACAGAGGGAGGGAGGGAGCGCGTTGCCGCTGCTGCCTCTCTCCAGCCACATGTGTGTACCGCCTCAAATCCCTCACCCCTGTAGGCCTCCCCCAGGGTTCTGCAGGATCATGCTTCCGCGTCATCACCTGTGGACGCATCTGGACTACTGCCTCCCCTACCGCATCTGAGCGACCTCACCTCCCACACACTTCCACGACCTGGCCTACATCACCACACGCCTTCGCTTATGTACAGACGGCAACGTAAAACACGAGGGCACTGTACGTACACCTGCGGACTGACCTTCGCGTATTTCACGACACCAGCTTGTGTATATATTCACGGCTACACACAGGCCCTCATTCATACGCTACTGCAGCGGAGACAGGCATTGATTAACGTAAGCCTCTGTACAGAGGGACGGATTCACACGCACTCGTGTAGTAACAAAGCATAAGCCGATGCCCACACATGCACACGGCAGCTAGCGGCACGCTTATACTAGTGAGAGAGAGAAAAAATGTATATATATATATATATATATATGCCCGGCGCAATTTTCCAATCTGTCAATGACATTTATTGGAACGCCCTCCGCTTTTGTGAGTTGAATTTGATTTTTCGTGTCAGCCGCATCCCATGGGAGCGCGGTATACGGGCGCGGGAGGGAGAGTGGAGTGGAGAGGTGGAGGGAGGGCGCGGGATGTATGTATCCATGTTGTGTGGGATCATATCCATGCGGGGGTATGGCCTGTATAGAGAGTAAGGGGCACTCGTCCAGCAGCGGAACTGCAGAGAGAGAGAGAGAGAGAGCCTGGTCGAGGAAGGGAAGCGGGTACTCTTAAGGTTTAAAGAGTATCTTGAAGGGCACCAGACTACTGCAGTCTTCATAAGCCGAGGTCATGTCAGGCAAGTGTCATCGTTGTCACAGTGTGGTATGGTTGGCACAGTCGCTCGTCACCTTGGCTACCGTTCCTGGCCATGGGGAGTCCCTGTTCCGTCCTTCCTACGATCTTCTTTAACTCACGACCGTATGTCTTCCAGAAGCGCCTTGCCTGGGCGATCTTCATCACTTGGCACTACCGAGTCAGGTTGCTCCTTCCCCCTCCCCTTTCATAATGTACCTCGCACAGCAAATCACAGTTTAGTGTTTCACACAACCCCACACACACACCCCTCTTGTGCATGTGCTTAAGTTGTCTTCCTGGATTTATGAATTGGGCTTAATTGGACTCAGAATTGTGCTGCGTCTTTTTGATCTGTGTACGCGTGTAATGGCTTGATATGCCCGAGAAATTATAAGGTATTGTTGATGCTTAAGGTCATAAAGGTTGGGTCATTGTCAAACCACCACCTGACTGCCCGATCGCCATACACGAGCTCACTCCCACCCGAGCTATTAACCTTCGGTCAGAACATGCAGAGGGCCAATTTGACCACGCGTTTCGGTCCTGGCCTCCTCCTCTTCCTCTACCTCCTGGTTCCAGGCCCGGACCCCACTCCCAGCGTCCCAACTCACATACCCGTCTCATTCCGAACGTTCCTCAACACGGCTGATCAACCCGCTGCACAGGGGCAATCTCGTATCCAGGATTAGCCTCCATTTTGCCCCGGCAGGTAACAGGTCTCGTCTATCGTGTGGAGTGGTTCGTGGTTGAGAATGAAATATCTCCAGTGGTCCCATACGATTCTTGGTAGGGCACTTGGCACTAAATGAGCCCAGGTGTCCCTTCATGTCGCTCATGTCCAAGTCCCTCGAATACGAAGTTAGAGTTACTGGAGTCTTGTAGACTTTAACTTTGGTTTCCAGAGTCCTAGGTACAAGCAGCGCCACAGATCCATGACCCTCAAGGCTTTGACGTAGTACTGTTGTATACCTCACTGCCAAGTTAAGTGAACCCGTCAGAGCCTTTGATGTCTCGTCACATGTATGGACAGTCATCATCCAACAGGTCTTCATCAACTAATTGGATTATATGATCGGAGTCCAAGAGAGCTTTAGTCTTCATTCAGTAATTTCAGAACCAGCGAAGACCAGTTAATCGTCACCAGAGGCCAGCGCAATGATGTAGTCCATAAAGGTATCTAGGACTGGAGGATGTGAGAGCAACAACATTGCTCTGCCTCAACTTAGAGGCAGTTCCAGTCTTTGATACACGATGAATAGATTAGTACTTAAGTTATGCTCCCGGGGATTCTATGGATTTGTGAGACTGTTAGGGTGTTTTACAGTAGACCAAATGGCATGTCTTTTTGAAAATAACACACACGTCGCGTCCGGCTACTGTCGCAAGTTCAGGCGATGCTCTGCCGTGAGGATTTACCATGGTAGATGTCCAGGTCTCGGTAGTCCCCTTCCTTAATCCGGACCACAGGATTAGACAGTCAGTTCCTAGTTGATCTTCCATTTCCCCAGCGGGTCTTCCGGAACACAACCTTTCTTTCTGTCTTTTGAAGCTCACCGGTCGAGAGAGCCCTCCATGCAGACCCCACACTGCCAGCAGCTTAGAAACAAAGCTGTGCTCAAGAGGGGTCGGGTCAGTGCCCCTGGGAACAGAACAGCTCGTTAGATTTACACGTTCCTCTAAAGTCAGTCTTCGTCTTGTCTTGATAGTTCCACAGGTGATACTGTGGTCCTACAAGCCCTCAGGATTATTTCCTGGTAGTTAGTACTGCAATCATGTTAGAACCTACATTGAGGCTCCTGAGTACCGAGCATCTTTCCTAAGAGTTACAAATTCCTAGAATTACACCTTGAAATTTTCTTACGCTTGAAGTGTAGCCAAAGGCTGTAACAAGTCTGTAATCAAGAGAGGACATATTTGCATTCGTTAAAAACACCTCTTTTTTGACGAAACCTGCAGCGAGGGTCCAGTGGAATGTGGCCAGTCTCCTCGGCAACACGTTTAGAATCGTAATGCACAGGACGTTGGCTGGTGTCGGTCAAGCCCTAGATCCAGTGATTTAGAGCTTTCCGACCCTTCTAGAAATCTAGGAGAAGGACAGTCACTGACATTGCAGGCACTAGAGGGCAGTGGGGGGGGCGGAGATGCACCGTAAACCAGGCACTCTTTCAAACACCAGTGGTGGCATTAGGGTCCCCACTGAACAGAATGGGATACGTACCTTGAGAGGGTATCCACCGAAAGAAAAATTTTCTCATCGTTGCTCTAACCTCTCAAAGTATCGCGTCCTCTTTCATGCAGCTGTTTTCACGTAGAGAAGTAGACTGGTGCAAATTGGATGGGGAGAAAGTACACAGAACTGACCCCTTTGCATCTAGAGGCGCTGGGGTGAGTCACACCCGCTTGGGAGCTAAGTGTGAGCTCATTAACTGTAAATTCATTAACGATCACGTCTACGTTGATGATAAACAGCTAATTGATGTTCACAGTGATGGGTCAGCAGTTCCTTCGTGACGCATATTGGCGGCACGGCCTTAAGTCAGTCCCCTGTGTGTGGGGGGGAAGCCTGCAGGTCCTCAGGATTCTGGGTGGGTGGCTTTCAGTGTCACCACCACCTTCCTATCGCAGGACGTACGGCGGTGCCACCTCCAGGAACTTCCACATCACCAGGGACAATGTTCCCCTCACCTTATCCATCAACATCGTCATTATGCAGCCGCCACAAGGCCCCTAATCCCTCCCCGGCTATCGATTTCAGTATCGGTGTTGGTTGGAATTGGTGTAGGGTGAGGGTAGACGGGCGAGGCCCGCCCCACCCGTGCCATGACTCAGGTGGGGGTCTTGTGTCAGGACCCGAGTCAGATGTCAGGCCTTGCCTCATGCCGCCGAGGGTCACTCAGCTGACCTCCGGCATGACACCTGGTGTGTGTGTGTGTGTGTGTATTACACACCCTGTCCTAAACCGGTACCCGGGTTATCGACAGTTACGTAGGGAGGATGAACAGCTGGGTTGACTGTGGCCCAACTGCCGCAACCAGGATTCGATCGTTTTCACTCAACCCCGTACGGCCCGTGAATGCGTCGCGGTCAGCAACGCTTGCCGCTGCACCACGGAGGTCCTTGATTATATGTATAAATAAATA
>JAYMFT010251712.1:0-10896 GCA_038088735.1 Panulirus argus
ATATATATACACCCTACCCTGAGCCAGGTAACCATTTTATCGACCAGTCTCTAAGGGCTGGATGAACAGTTGGGTTGGCTGTGGACCGACTGCCGCGTCAGGATTCGAACGTGTGTGCTTGACCCTGCGCGGTTCGTGAATACGTCACGGTCATAATATACAGTATCCTCACACCTTATCGATACCACCAACCTAGCCAGTGAAAAGCACACACCACAAGGACATAAAAAGCAACAAAATCCAAACTTCTTCCCTCCTAAACTGTAGTCCGCATATAGAAAAGTAACAGAGAGAACCTTTCGCTAGTAATAGCAACTTGAGAGCAAATCCAAGGTCTTAGCAACGCCATCACAGGCCAAATCACTGGAAACGGAATGGCAAACTGGCACACCTTTCATGACGCTATGGACCACAAATCCCAGCAGCAACAAAAGCGAAACGCTCACCTCCGTGATCGCCGAGGTGAACTGCCCGCACACCAATTGCACTCTTCCAATATCCTCCACCAACCAACCAGACTCCCTACCCACCACCTGCAGCAGCCGACCTCGCCAGACATCACATTCTGCTCACCATCTGGAGCACACCACACGAACTGTCTTCTGACCGCCCGGCCCATCCTGCTAACACTCCACCTGGCCCATCCAACCCTCAGAACCACCAAACTACAGGAAAACACTGGCCAGCCTTCACACTGCACACGGAAACGAAGCCCAAAGACTTCAGTACAGATGACATGTGATCTATGGGCGGGTATCCGTGAATCATGCTGTCTCACACAACAAGGAAAATCCACATCTCCCACAACACCCCAGCCCCCAACACATGCAGCATTTCCAGACCAAAACAACAACATTTCCCCTTCCAGAGAACGCTCAAACACTCATAAAACCAGCCACAAACCAACCACACCCGTAAACAGGACTGTCATGAAATATCTCCACATATTCCACCCCGAAAAAGCTGCTCACCCACCCTTCACATTCAGAATGCAGCTGAAGCCTTAATGAACTCCCCTGGAATTGGCCAAGATATCAGATCAAACCTCCGAAGAAAACGCTCCTGCCAACATGCAATCCAAGCACTCACAGATAGCTTGAACAAAAGGATACACAAAATCCCATCCATCTAGAAATTTGTCATCCTAAAACCTATAATCCTCCAAACCTATAGACTTTCCTCCCTCCCATCGCCCTGTATCATAACTGTCATCCAGAGACAAACTCGTTGAAAAGCTGATCCACAACATAATCAAAGCAAGACGTCTCTCTGTAGCCAACATAGCAAGGTTATAGACCCATCCACTACACCACTTAACACGGATCTCAGGCAACACACCCCAAATGGCTTCAACCAACCCCAACATCGCACTTCCAGTGCTCTACTAGCAATATCTATCAACAAACCATTTGACTCTGTTCCCCCGACAAATCCTCACACAAAAGACTCTTGATCCGACCCTCCACAGAAAGGGCAAGACTCCTAGCTGGCCGACGAGCCAGTCATTCTCAAACGCTCTCACCTTCATCCCCCCTCCCCCCCAACACACACACACACACACACACACACCTCTAACTCTACTATGGCGTTCCCCACGTTGTTCTTTCTTCACTCATTTTCATTCTCTTCCTACTTGACCTCCCGTCACCAAACACACACCAAACGGTGAAAGTCCCCTCATTCGCACAAGACCTCACTTCACAACACCCAGACAGCAAGCATGCAACATCGCCTCATACAATCGTAACACTAGTTCACACGAAACAGAACGTCTTCATCCCCACAGATATCCACCGTCATCCTTTTAACTCCAGACAGACATACATCTAACCTGTACCCTCTCATAAACCTGGATGGTCAACGACTTCGACTCGACAGAACTGCAACCATAGTCGATATCAGGTACAACACACATGACATTTACTCCGCCACTAAACAAACATCAACACAACGGCCATAGAGAAAATAATCTAGGACCTCGGAACACACTTACCGGCACCATTGATTAACAAGGAAGAGAATGACTTATTATTCTCTACAAGCAACTTTTCCATTTCGCCCCAGCTACCTGGCCATCCACCCTGTCAAAATGAAACATAACAAAGCAGCAAACTACACAAACGAAGGATCTTAAGACAGTCAAACGACTGCCCAGCAACCACAGTCATTCAGCACCTACACAAAATATATGCTTCAAACTGAATCTCACTTCAAAATGCTAGTCACCCACTTCTTGTGCCACAACCCTAGATCCCTCCCACCCAAACCACGCCATAACCAACCACCAATCCTCGAGTCGAAAAAAGAACGCCACCTCTGATTCAAAACATACCCCTCCAAACATACACAAATCTGAAATTATTCCCCCGAATCATTAAGAGTTATACTTTCTTGTCTGCATTCTGGGCATCACCAACCTCTACAAGCACCAATTCACAATTCATCACAGGCCCTGTCATGCCCAAGATGCAACTTCCACTCTGAAAACTTCTACTGGAAGTAGCGTGGCTTAGATCTACAGGAACTTTTAGAAAGGTCCTGGACTTTTTGATAGAAACTTGTCCTGTGGTAATAACAGATATATACTCATAAACAGAGCTATAGCAGAGAAAAACCAGCTAATTTTTCAAACATCTCATTCGTTTTGATTAACTGACAATGAAGAACTGAGATGAATGAAGAATATCTATTCATAACTGTACCTTCAGTCATCTATATTTCCTTCTGTCTCTGTGAGGCAAACTAACTCACATTACATTTCGATAACTAATGGACAAATATAATACTTATTCATGCAGATTCATCATGCAACATAACCACCCAACCGCCATAAGCCTGACGACTATGAAGAGTTTTTCATCAATAAGTAGTCAAAATAAATGTTGCTAGTCTAGACAACTTACGTGAGCTCTGTCGGTGACATGGTGGTAGGCCAGTTGTTGTATGCGTGAGTAAGGGGTATACTGGGGCTCGAAATATGTTTTCTTTTAACTTACAGACGTCGATGGCCCGTTACCTATTTGTATCTTAAATGATCTACTCAAGCGAAACAAGAAAAGCATGTGCGGTTATTGATTCATTAAGATATATCGAATGAATCATCATGATTTTTGCTATCTTACAATTTCCGGAAGTATATTCAGAGATGTAAAGCCAAAAAGTGAACGGGTGGCAACGTGCAAAGTTCTACGAATTCGATGCGCGAAAAATAAATCATAGAAAAATGTTGGTGTAAAAAACGATACACAACGCCCATTCTATGGTCCTCTTCAATAAGGGAATTTTGCATTAATAATGAACATGCAAATGAAATATAGTAATCTAATGGTTATAAGTTTAATATAGATCTTTAAAATGTTATACTCTTCATGATGGGAAGAGCATTTTCTATTTTCTATATATAATTCTCTCTTGTTAGAAGTAATGTCTTTCAAAAAGCATTTGGCAATTTATGATAACACCCATTCTGTGGTTCTTTTCAGTTAGGAATTTGGCATTACTAATTTATACACAAGTGAAATAAGTAATACAATAGTCATAGGTTTAATAATGCATGTAAATCTTAAAATTATAATACTCCACGATAAGTAGAACATTTTCTAAATATAATTCTCTCTATTTGTAAGGAGTAATATCTTTCAAAAAACATTCGTCAATTCTTGACAAAGCTTATGATCAAATATCAAGAATGCTGAAGCAGAATATAGCATATCGTTTTAAAGCAACTGCAGAATGCCCATAAGAAGTTTCATTATCAATGTTCTCATCATTCGCGATTGGCAGAATTTGCTTTAGACCAACAAGAAGTTTTGTTCGTGTTAAGTAGAGAAAAATATAGCATGAAATATATCTTTGGTGTTCTAGCTGTCGATGGGTCTAATTTCGTTGAACTAGCTCTGGCTAAACTACTTTATCTCGAGCCATCTTCTTGACGTCAAACTTTTCCTCGCTTTCCAAATCATCCAGCACAGTTTTCCACCTTACCCCTGGTACTTTACCCCCTATATCTTCCCTCCATAACTTCTTTCATCAAAATCCTCTTCCCAGTTTAAATATTACCAAGGTCTTGTGTCTTTGCGCTATTACCTGGAATAAATATCATACCCACCTTATGTAAACAAGGTTATGAGATCTATAAAATTACTGAGGTAAAACATATTGACCTCTGCTCACAAATCGTATAAAGTTGTACAGAAACAAACTCAATACTGTTGGAGTAATTCATATAAAACTCACAAAAGAGTTAAACAAAATCTAATCTCTCAAGACAGGTACACGATACACGGCAGCGTTGTAGGCCACAGTCACGGAAAGAAATCCACATCAAGGCCGGGCCTTAATGGAAATATAGGGAGGTTACTGAATGGGAGAAAGAAGAGACAAGGGAAGTATCTACAAATTTTGGAGGAAGTGAAAAACTTGTCTTTTAAAATGTCAGGTCATAGTTATTGGGAAAGACATGAGAGAGTAGAGAGTTCCAAAGCTTAGCAGAGGAGGGCAAGAAAAAGTTATCAAAACGGCCCACTCTTGAGTTGCCAACGGCCACAAGATGCAGAGCTGTGTAAGTTGACGAGGAATCTTATTTGGGAAGTGGAGTTCCATGACCTGAAACCAGACCATTTTAATAAAAAGGTTTTATAAAATCTACAAAGGAGGAGACTGAACACGGGCAACGTTGGATGCAGTTGTGGGTGGAGAGAGAGAGAGAGAGAGAGAGAGAGAGAGAGAGAGAGATGGTTGGTTCAACAAAGAATGCTAAAGCTTGCAAACGTACTCCTTTAGAGGATATGCAGACGACACAGTAGTCAGCCAACGTTTGCACACTATCAAAAAGGGACAATGAAAAAGTTTATGAGTTTTCTGCAAGGTTCATTTGGAGCAACTTGTCCGTTAAAGAACTACTGATTAGCCTAAGGGATTCGAATGGAAGAACTGTCAAGAATGACGAAGGTATATCCGAGCAGCTAGATTATGTTTATTTATTCTTTTCTTTGAGCTGAGGACACTACTGTCCCAACGCCTGCAAGATGAGATGAGTAAGAGGTCTTGGATGGGACTGAAAATGAGGTAAAGGATGGTGGTAGGCTAATGGAACAACTTGACGTAATGAAAGCTCACCATATGTGCTGGAGAAATGTGCAGACATGACTAACCGCTCGAAAATATTGTTCAATATGTCGTTAAATGAAAGAGTTGTGCCACAGGGGTGGAAAGGGGCAACTGTTGTGCTTATCTTAAGATAGGTGACCGGAAAATTGTGCTAAACTACAGACCAGTCTCACAAACAAACGTGTCCTGTAAAACAGAGGAAAAGATAGTCAAAAAGCAAATGGTTAACTGCTTGCGAATGAGAGTCTATTTCAGTGAGAGACAACACAGACCCAGAAATAGAAAACCAGTTATTACAAACATCCTGGACTTGTATTGAGTGATGAGCTTGCATCTTACGCAAAAGAAATGAATGGGTATCGCATCCTAGACTGCCGGATAGCGTTTGACATTGAACTACATCAGAGACTGTTTAAGAAGCTGGATAGAAGACAAGCCACGCCTGACGCCGGAGGGTTTCGAAGGATTCGAACAAACACCATTTATCTCTGAAGCGTAACACTGTAAGTCTTCAGTTTTCGCCAGAATGTACCACTGATGACCAAGACAGACCATCGAGATCCAGACATAATTCAAATAACTCTTTTTAACTATGAACAATAGCAGCAATATATTGGAAAATTCCTTTAAATCATAGTATTCTGCGTTTTACTGTATAGATGTTGATATATATGTGTACATTTAATCCAAAAATTCTCCTCGAAAACGAAAGAGAGATGCCTCTGGAAATTCCTGGCGACGGGCCTGCTGCATTAGTGGAAGAGCGAAGGACTCACAGGTTAAGGAAGCGTTTATTTCAAATGGATTGTTGTCGCGTGTGGCGTCCCACAGGGCTCGATTCTGGACCCACTGCTATTATTAGTAAACGATTTGCCTGATGATTCCAGGTTCATGAGAGAAGTAACGAATGATGACGATTATATCAGCTTACAATGGGATCTGGAAACACTTTGAAGTTGGTGTGATAAATGGCTGAGGAAATTCAGTCACTGTAATTGCAAGTGAAAAAGGGTTCGGAAACAGTGAACAAAGCCCTCGATGTTATCATTTAACAAGCACAAGCTGAGCAACAGGAATCTCTACATGAAAGAGACCTAAGGTCCGATATTGTACCTTACCTACAGCCAGAAATGTTGTGCACACAAGCTCTTTGCTGGCAGATAATGGCATCATATTTTAAGCATACTATTCACGATACTGACCAAAACTGGAATATGCTTCTTAAGTCTGGTCACCGCTCCTGAAGAAGCACAGAGATTTGATTGACAGCTGAGAGCAAAACAAGTAAAATAATGCATATATTAAGAGAGACGAACTGCAATGAGAGGATGACGGGAGAGAGATGTAGTGAGATGCAGTGACAGACGAATCAGAGGCTATACGAAGATGCTTGAAAAAACACTTTATAGAAATAAGCTGGCAAGCTGCCCTTGTCTTGATAGACATTGATAAGAAGTGCTCTGCTTTCAGTAAAGATATAGTGTTCAGGTTGTAGTCTGCATTACAATAATGACTCATATGTTAAGAGTTGTCCGTGATCTGGGTGTGATCAAACATGCCAGTAATCAACGAGTTGCAGACTCATATATAGAATCTGTAGTTCTGGGAACAACCACCCACTCCATCCTAGAAAGTGTATGGAAACTATACTTGTAACGACATCTTTAGAGCAACTTGGACTCCCCAACCTTAGAGGTTATAGGGAACTACCGCCGAGGTGCCACTTCATTCTTAAACGTGGTCCTTCCAAGGGAGGTCGGCTGAGATGGATGAGCCTGACATCGAACTAGAGGAGTCTACAACCTGATTGGAGATCTAAATATCATGCAAGATGAGGGTTCGGGAAAAACAAGTCTGTCTCGGCAATGTTTGGACAAGGTGTCACTAGCAGCTTTATGGCGCTGACGAAGCTGACGGACATATCATGTCAGTCTGAATGGTACATGCCATATGTCATGATACTCATGAATGGGGGTCTTGGGCTAACTGACTTCTCTTAGAAACGCAGAACTTAGTGCTGGGACCTAGCTTCACCAGGAAGATAAGTGTGACAATGTTGAAGGACCCGGATATGGTATCAATGGTATGACACCCACACACGGGAGAGTTACTTGGGGATGCATTGAGGACAAGAGTTATTACTAAACCCTTTCCCACTAACTTCCCGTTGCAGCTAGTGGAGGAGAACGCATATGTTGCCTGGGCCAGGAGGTATGTGGCTGAAGGTAGGAAGAAAAAATCAAGCTTTCGTTCTTCAGGAGGAAGGGTTTCTGGATAACCTCTACCCTCCCTGCCTTCTTTTTTACCCTTGCAATATGGAATGCTACAGTAAGAGGACAACTTTCTACAGGACTTGTAAGCACTGGGGAGACAGGGCTTGTACACGGGGCCCCCTAAATCTAGGCGTCGATTTTCCAGTGGACCTCACGACTCTCCTTTGTACGAACAGAAGATTGACTGAGGGGTTAAGGGTATCTCCTATGTGTCTCATTTGTCAAGGGCCACCTCGACTCGACCACCAACAACAGTCTCGACTGGAAACTAGCAACAAGGTTGGATAGGGTGGGTTAGGCTATGCAGCTTCTGAACGACACAATAGAACGGCGTTAAGTGGTGTGGTGAGCTTTGAACTGAAGGTACCTGAAGTTGAGGATCAGTCGAGTGACTGGAAGACGACTTTAGACAATATCCTCTCTCACACACTCGCATACAGCTTATATCTTAAAGATAACTTAGGCTTGAATAAAGAGTAGTTAAAAGTGAGGTTAAGTTACGCAATCTAAAGAAAGACAAGGTGAAAAACCCCTGTGATTTGGGAAACTGGAGACGCCATGGGAAAATTGGAAATCTTTATGATACGGTGCTATAGCACTCCAGTGGTATAGGTAATGACGATAATAATAGCGTCACACAAGGAGCTTCTGACAATGGATCAGGTAGGTAATGGGTTTTCAAGGATCAGCCAATGAAATGATAACATAGGTCAACAAAGATTTTGTCCCATGGGAATTATTATCTGTTTTCTTATGTATTTTTGCAAGCTAAATCCAAAAATGTTTTCAGAATTTCTCTATCACCCAGGTTTTTTTGTTCCAGCATACTCGCATATCATTACGTGCAGTATATGTGTACCAGTGCTCTGCGAAGCATTTGAAACAAAATGTTTAACAAACACAGAGCTATTTTCATTGTTTGTGAAGTTCAGTATCTTCTTTTTGAAAGCACAAGCCTAGATAAATGAGTCTCCAGGGGCCTGCAGAAACACGACTGGAAGTGTTGGGACATTCAAACAGTGCCCACTCCTGAGTAGCAGTTCTCTCTCAGTTGCAGGCTAGGATTCAATGTGTAAACAGTGTCTTTTCCACTCTGTTGACAGATTGTGCTTTTGTGTGTTCAAGTGTTGTGCTGATGTTCCATCCACCATTAATAATACCAATAAAATGTGTAAATCGTCCGAATTCTTTTTGCTACATCTACGGGCCCTCCATATTTGTTATATCACATGTGTCAGGCTTTTCACAACATGGGCAAAAGGTTCACTCCGTATGCCCTTTGCAATTTCTTTGGTTTGGAGAGAACCCAAAGATCACGCTTCTAATTGCTACTTCTGCCTGACAAATATAAATGGTCAAACATCAAAATCCAAGCATTCTGTAAAATATCCTAATTTACCATTTGCTATGAGGCCAGTCCCTCACAGTCAAGAATTACCTGTGCAAAAGCCTCCAAGAAACATGACACTGAGTGACGATGAGTCCAGTGATGAGAAAGTAGACCAAGTAGAGGTCAATATGGATCCAACATTTGAAGCAAGCTGTTCTTCAACTGAACCACATTTGCTGAGTCAAGGAGACCTTAATGATCTCGTCCACGATTTAGATTTGTCTAAGAAGCAAGCCGAACTTTAGGGTTCCAGGTTAAAGGGCTGGAATCTTTTCCAGAATGAAACTAGAATTTGTTTTTATCGTGATCGCCATGTCGTTTTCAAAGAATTTTTCTCCCTTGAAGATGGTCTGGTGTATTGCAATGATATTCGTTCTGTCATGGAGGCACTTGGCCACGAATATAATACAGATGAGTGGTGCTTGTTTATTGACTCATCACAAGTAAACCTGAAAGCGGTTCTGCTCCAAAACGGAAATGAGTTCCCCTCCGTTTCTGTGGCTCACGCAGTTAGCATGAAGGAATGGTATGATAACACGAGGCTTCCCTTGGAAAAAAATAACTTTGGGGACTTTAAGTGGAATTTATGTGGTGACCTAAAGGATGTGGCACTTTTACTCGGAATGCAACTTGGTTACACCAAGTTCTGTTGTTTCCCATGTGAGTGGGAAAGCCGGGACAAGAAAAATCATTAGGTAAAGAAAGTGTGGCCAAAACGAACATCACTGACTCCATGGAAGAAGAATGTCATCAATCCTCCTTTTGTTGATCCTGAGAAAATTTATCTGCCTCCTTTGCATATTAAGCTCGGGTTGATGAATAACTTATTCAAAAGTATGGATAAAACCGGCCATGGATTCACATACTTGTGGGATAAATTCCCCAAAATCAGTGATGCAAAAATCAAGGAGGGTGTTTTTATAGGACCACAAATCAGGGAACTGTTTCGAGATGAAAAGTTCGAGGAAAAGCTAAATGAAGTTGATAAAACTGCATGGCTGGCATTCAAAAAAGTTTGCAAAGATTTTTTGATGAAAACTACTCTGATACAAAAGATCTATTGACTTCATATAAATCTTTGGGGTGCAATATGAGGTTAATAATCCACTTAATAATCCACCCGCACTTAGACTTTTACCCGGAAAATCTTGGGAAAGTCGGTAATGAGCACGGCGAAAGATATCACTAAGACATTGGACATGGAAAAGCGCTACCAAGGAAAGTGGAACCACTCTATGTTGGCAGATTACCGTTGAACATTAAGGAGGGATGTTCCTGAGGGCAAATATAGCCGAAAATCGTACACTTCTACGTTTTAGAGGTAAGTTGTTTAGTTTAACACCAGCCATATTTACGAATGAGTAATATACACTTACAGTAAAAGTCAATTGCTCTGTCGCTTAAAACCCATTCATGAGAGAAAAACTCTAAAAACAGATTCGAATTCAGCGTAAAAGGTACTATAAGCTTCATCTATTGTAATTCGTGGGACAAAAAATATTTAATTTTGTTGACCAGTGATATAATAGAAAAAGAGAAAGAAATTTTGCGATTATTCGATATACTATAGAGAACGATAAACACGTGATAAATTGGGGGAAATTCTACATTATGATAGTAATCTTAAGATGAAGGTGTTTAACACAATATATCTAAAAGGGAGGCAGAAGCACCTGAGAAAGGACAAATTGCTGAGGTATAGCATTGTGTATCTGGGGGATTAGGGTAGAAGGTTTAAAGGGTCCACTTCGAGTTGATATTACCGAAGTGGCTGTTTATAATGAAAATATGTGCTCACCCATGTTTTGTTATTCATGTTCATGAATTTACGAACTAGGGTTGAGGTTACGGCAGATGATTTTGTCAAGGCCGACATTATGACACTGTGTCTGAATATAACATGATGAGATTAGCGGGGTTACATTGTTTATTCATGAGAAAAGATGAGACTTGACCTCGTGTTTTTATTCTCTTATGTTGATGGCTCTAGACACGGACAAAAGTCCACATCAAGGCCGGGCCCTAATTGGAATATAGAATTGAGAAAGGGGAAAAACAGACAGGGAAAGTATTTACAAATTTTTGAGAAAGTGAAAAACATTTCTCTTGAAATGAGCCAGGTCA
>JAYMFT010251723.1:0-24556 GCA_038088735.1 Panulirus argus
TATTTTTACACCCCTCTCCCCAGGGGATTATATATATATATATATATATATATATATATATATATATATATATATATATATGGGACAGATAGGGTATAGTGAAGATCGGTAGATGGGAACAGACTGGGTATAATGAAGATCGGTAAATGGGAACAGACAGGGTATAGCGAATATCGGTAGACGGGACAGACAGGATATAGTGAAGATCGGTAGGTGGGAGCAGACAGCGTAGATTGGTAGATGGAACAGAATAAAATGAAGATCGGTAGGTGAAAACAAACAGGGTATAGTGAAGATCGGTAGATGGGACAGAGAAAGTAATGTGAAGATCGGTAGGTGAAAACAGATAGGGGATAATGATCAGTAGACAGGACACACAGGGTATAGTGAAGACCGGTAGATGGGAGCAAACAGGGTACAGTGAAGATCAGTAGATGGGGAACAGACAGGGTATAGTGAAGATCGGTAGATGGGACAGACAGGGTATAGTGAAGATTCATGGATGGGAACAGATAGGGTATAGTGAAGATCGGTAAGTGGGAACAGACAGGGTATGGTGAAGATCGGTGGATGGGAACAGACAGGGTATAATGAAAATCAGAAGGGTGGAACAGAGAGGTTATAGTGAAGATCGGTAGATGGGACAGACAGGGTATACTGAGGATCGGTAGGTGGGAACAGACGGTTTTTGAACATGGGTCGAACAGACAGGGTACCTTCTCCATAACTGCCCACTCTTGGCAAACAACAATCTATATCTGTCCTCTCCCACGTATATACAAATTTACCATATTTAAATTTATTCGGCTGACACTCGGGAGAAGGGGGGAAGGTCTTTTTCTCTTGAATATTCAGCCGAGGCTTTGGGTGGAAACAATAGCCGCCGTAAATACATAATGGCAAATTAGAGGAGATTACTGCTGTCCGGAGGAAATTGTGAGGCCTCGTGAGAGAGAGAGAGAGAGAGAGAGAGAGAGATCCCGTTCGTGCCTGGTAGACAGAAAGTGTGTACAGCCCGTGCCTCAGGGTGTGAGTGAGAAAGCAAGTGTGTGTGTGAGTAAGAACATGAAACCACGGACATGTGGGAGTGCGCGCGGCTCGAGGGAAAGTGTGAAAAGAAGAATGAGGGTCCCGTTCATCAAGGAGATTTATGAGGCAGAGTGTGAAGCCCAGTAACCAAAATAGAGTGCCAGGTCCCATGCCGATAAAAAAAGAATATGAGACCCCTGTACCTTAGGTAGAAGACGAGGCCATGTACCTTAGGTAGAGTACGAGGACCTGTATCTGAGGTAGAATGTAGAACCCTCTACTTAAGGTGTAGTAGAATGTCTGTCACTCCACCTGTGATGGAAAGTGAGGCCCTGTACTTGAGGTAGAATGTGAGGTCTTGTATTTGAGGTAGAATGTGAGGTCTTGTATTTGAGGTCGAATATGAAACCCGGTCTCTAAGACAGATCTTGAATCCCTGTACCTGAGGTAGAATGTGGGTCCCTGTACCTCAGATAGAATAAGAGGCTCTGTACATAAGGTAGAATATATCTCTAATATAAGTGGGTCTTGGGTCAATACAGAGCTACTCTAGGTGACTATGGTCAATGACAGTCCAGTCTCTGGTCGTTCGGCCACGACAGAGTCACCCCAGATCAACAGGACACACACCATAGTTCACACGATGGTCTTCCCTCCCATACGAGAAGGTGGCTCCTCGTCACGTTGTTTTGCAGATGTGACTACGAGGAAAAGCTGAACACATGTTCTAAAGAGGAGATCTTGTCATGTCACTGCTGATAGTGACATGACATACTGGTGTTTGGGAGTTTTCATGACATTCTTAGTCTGGCAGAGCCAACTGACTGTCATGGCTCAGGAGGACCTGTTGGTGGTGATGGTGTTGGAGATGATGGAGGAGATGGGGTGATGGAGGAGAAGAGAGAGAGAGAGAGAGAGAGAGAGAGAGAGAGAGAGAGAGAGAGAGAATTGGATTTTGTATGTAGTGGAGGAAGAGCTTGTAAATAGGCATAAACTGGAAAAGGAAATCTTATCTAAAGGTGCAATGGGAGACGGGATGATGATATCTAGGCAAGCTCGAAGGACGTGTACCAAGAGATACCTTCGTGCACGAATACGAACTCAGATATTCGTGTCGATGGTAATTTGCATATCCAGTTGTCCGTAAGTACCACTCAAAACAAAGTATATTGTACCACCCACAGTATCTAGGATACATAGTAACGTCAGTATACTGGGCTACAGTAGCATTTACACATTTCAGATCAAAAAGTTAACTGAAAATATAGGGATTTAGTAATTTTGCAACTGAATTCGTTAAATGATGCAAACAACTTTACCGTGAGTGGGCCAGGGAAATTATTGAGACCATTACAATTTCGTGGAAATGACTGCAATAATTTGCAATTCGTTGCATAATCACAAAATATAATGAAATTTAGTTTGTAACTATGGATTTGCAATATTTCTCGCATAAAAGTGAGGAAGAAGAAAATTTTATGAGTAATTTTTCATTCTTCCTGTAAAAATATAGCTTGGATACCGTCATATATGCGGCTGTATGCATAAGAGGCCTTAGAGTATGATAAGCCTCCTGTAAAGTTTCCTTGTTCATCTGCAGGAACAGTAGCAAAGGGTAAGTACATCAACTGCTCACAGATGTTAGAACTTTTTAGAACTTTGGTCCGACTTAAGTCATCATGAAAGGATTTGGTGTATTCATCGAAGACGATGCAGCACGGTGTATAAAAGGCTTTGGGAGAAGACTGAGCAACTTCGCTTTTCTTATGAACGAACTGTAAACTCCTCTGGTTTACAGACCTGATACAAAAGATTCACCGAGAATGGGAAGAAAGCGAAAGATGTTGCCAAAACGGAGTACAGCCTTTGTCCCATCGCAGGGATTGTTTAGTGATATAGCATACTTAATCTACATCAAATAAGGTTCGACATCGTAATACGATGTAATCTGATATGTGCGTTTCACCCAGCCTTGATTGGGGCATATTCTGCTCGTGTCACATTTCGCTCATCAAATTAAACACAGACAGACAGACAGACAGAAAATCACATGCGTCGGGCCCACAGTGGGGCAGGGGACAGAAACCCTCCCCTACAGGTATTTCAGTATCCAGAAGTGGTAACAGTATAAATGACGAAGGCAGGAGTGCTTATTCTCCTCGAATGCCCAGGAGGGAGCGTCTGAATGTGCGTGGCGGAAACAGGATGATGGAAAGGAAGAGATTGATGATATGTTTGGGGAGAGAGATGCGTGCCTGGGATAGAAAAAAAATTGGAAGGATGTGGTACACAGGGGGCGACGTACAGTAAATAGTCTAAACCAGGACATATGAAATGCTCAGGGTAAACTACGGAAGGCCTGTGGGGTACGACTACGGAAGTGGGGTGCTCTGGTTTCCGTGCATTGTACATGACCATCAGAGTGTGGATATGAGCAACTGAGTGCTATTTCTTCGTCTGTTCCTTGCGCTGCCTCTCTGACAGAAATAATCAGGAATATATCCTTTTGATTTTGCGATGCAGATCATCGGAAATTAGGTCTTGTGTTCTTATCCTGCCTGTGACTTGAGTACAACTAAATTCCGGGATTATTTGTCAGAAACATATCGTGAGGCGAATATTCTCTGTGGTAATGTTCGAATCATCTTTACCGGCACCATAGAATACTCGGGTAATATTCTCACTCCCAGAAATATTGTAAAAAACATTTACTACAGCCGGAGTTGCCGATCTTTAACTGACGGTTCCAATTTTTGCCACCACTCCTGCCGCCTCTCACCCTTTATTGGGTTCGGCTAATTTTTTTTTCCTTCTTCTTTTCGTGAGAGAAAACACAGACACTCGCTCTCAACAGTAAACACAAACTAAACTTTTTTCCTGGGGAGGCTTGGGGAGCGGCCCAGTGGTTAGGGTGGCGCAGCTTTGATGTCCATTGGCCTGGAACACGTACATACATGGTCCCAGCATCTCTCACGGTTATTCAAAGGAGAAATTATTATCAAATTTCATCAGAGAAGATCGATAATGGGGACGAGACTGGCACACAAGATAGACATAGGTCACTGTTAACTTCTGGATATTTGTTTTCTGCTATTCAATCACTCTTCTGTTCAGAGATATCTGGGTTAAGCGATAGTTATAATATGGAACAGGATATTACCAGAGGAAACGATAAAAAGAAAAATGAAAACGAGAATGACAATAAAAGTCAAGACATGATATATATAAACTTGAGAGCTGAATATGATTTTACTGTCTGCCGTGTTTCACCTTATATATTTACTTTTCATAATGCAGGAAAAGAACACAAAACATGGCCACCAGAAAACAGGATGTTGTCATCAAGGCAACAATGTGCGGTACCAGGATTAAGAGAGGTGGGTTATATTGAAACGTTAAAGGCCTTAAATACGCCTACCATAGAACAAAGGAGATGGGAGAAATTACCACAACTCTTAAGTTTTCAAATTAGCGTAATGGTGGGAACGGGACAGTTTTTCGAAAGATGTAGGGACAGAAAAACCAGAGGACAGAACGTGAAATCAAGCAAGATACTTGTTTAACTAAATGTATAGAAATACCATTATTGTATACGAGTGGTGGATGAATGGAATAAACTCGGTGAGGAAAGAGTAAATACATACAGATTAGAGTTGTAAGATGTTAGAGAAGGTTTAAGAGATGAAGGGGTCCACGAATGTAAAACTCCCTCCCGTATAATACTATACACACACACACACACGCACACACACCACACACACGTGCTCACAAAGCATACACACATGTATACAAAGGCAATAAGTCGCTCACATGCGTAAACGTACATATTTACGAAACAAAATGATGCTTGGGACAAAATCTGGTTTACATCCACCCTTAAAAATCCTCACCATGTCTGAGGTTACACCACTTGAACACAGCCTCTCTAGAGTAGGACGATAAAAATAAAATATCTTTGTTAAAGTAGACTTTTATGTATACGTATTATGGTAGTTTGAATAGTTCGAATATTTCGGTTTAGAGATTACGGAAGTATTAAAAAAGTTACTCGAAACATTATAAAACTTTTATTTGCAACGGAGAGAGGTGGTTAGTTATTTACGGTTCTTATGTCTTGGTTTCTCATCGTCTTCACGCTCGTTCCAGGACAGCAGATGAAACCGGCAGGAATGATGGATGGGCACTGAAGCATTCACCAGCGAGACACAGAACAGCTGAGGGCAAGATTTTTCTCCCTAGAGGAATGGAATCCCTGGGAAATATGGGCTATGTGGAGAGCACTCAGCTGGTCTGAGGTAATGAACCAGTAGTCCCTGAATCAGAATAATGTAAGGGACACACCACCAGTCTAGGGTTACCGACCAGAGGTCCCTGATCAGTGCAGGGTTATGTGGGGGACATGCCCACTAGTCTGGGATTATGGATCGCTGGTCCCTGAACGGTAGACAGTAATTCTAGGGCTACGGACCACTGTTCCCAAAACGGCACAATAATGAAATTAATAGACGGTATACGTCCGGAAATGATGAACAAAGTTTGAGAAACAAGAAGAAAACAGAAATAGGAAACTCCCTCTTTTCTCTGCACACGAAATAAGACGATGGGAGGAGCGTATGAACACACGAAGCACACACTAACACACCTGGCCATGCCAGAATGGTCACAGAGACGCGACCGTTCCAGAGAACGCCGGTGGTTGGTTAAGATACCAGACACCTTCAGTTTCCCCTGACAATATAATTCCTGGTACGAGGAGCCCCCGTGGCCACAACTCTCCTCACCGCTGAGACAAAAGTCATCAAAGAATAAGATGTTGCCGACACTTTAGATCGGATCAGGTGGAAGGGCCGCTCATGGTTGGTCCGTCTTGATTACTTTGTCTCTGCAGACCCCGGCGCGAACAGTCTGTTTGCCGTGGAAACTGTTAAGGACCGGGGTAATATTTCGACTCTCTCCCTGAGCCACTTTTTTTTTTTTTTTCGTTTATGCTGAAGGCTCCATTCAAGGACAAAAGTCCACATTCTCTCTCTCTCTCTCTCTCTCTCTCTCTCAGTGGTACAAGGCAGTTTCACAGCTCATTTTGGTCACGTCCATCACCATCATCATCATCACCATCAGCAGCAGCAGGAGCACTACGTGAAATCTACGCGAACTGAAAACATGAAAAATGAATAACTCTTTTGCTTAGTGCGTGCGAAATCCATTCTTTTTCCCTATTCATTATGAAAAAGAGAGAGAAAGTATATACTCTGATCTAAAGCAAAATTACTTTATTTTCCCCCATGAACTTCCATCAGCACGAGCGATATCAAAAATGACCCGCGGATAGACCAATACGCACCGACAGTCCACGAATTAGCCACGTTAATTCCCACTCCCGGAAAATCCTCCGCGAGTCTTTAATCCGCCACCTCGTGAAGCCATAATCATATTTGCATGATGAAGTAAAAGAAGATAAAAAAAAAAAAGTCTGGGCCCTGAACTCCGCCAGGCACGTTATGCAACATTACACAGGGTTTGTGAGGTGTAGTAAATTCATATAGAACGCGAGCGTGGTCTGGCCCGGAGTCGGGTCTGGCGGTGAGGGGTAACATTTGCCTCACCTGCTCTCGAGTCGCCCTTGCCCCCTCCTTTCCGTCCTACCATCCTTTCCCAGTCTCTCTCCCTCCCACTTCCAATCCCCTCGTCACTCCCGACCAATCCCTCTATAACGATCTCAGAATGTACCCTGACAAGGAGCGTCACCAAAATATGTATATAAAAAAATACGTAAAATGTAAAGCCCGTGTAAGGAAGCCGGTTCAGGTACCTCATATCAGTCACACTGAAGGAACGATACACACGCATATACACATTTCAGTAACATTAATCTTGACGCGAACTCTGTAATTGTATACCCTTGACCCAATAATCACACATGCAAAAAAAAAAAAAAAAGTATTCCATTACCAATACGACTGTTCATATAAACTTTAAGAAACCCTCGACACAATACAGATTTAAGATATAGATAAACCAATACACAAATGGCGTTCAGAAACACAGGCAGGCATAACTTGCACTTGTGGCCCAACGTATATGTGTTTGTGTTTGCAAGTGTGATAGAGAGAGAGAGAGAGAGAGAGAGAGAGAGAGAAACAATGTTCTAGGCTTCATCAAGAGGTCTATCATTAACCTATCAAGCAAAGTTGTCCAAAACGCAAGCACGACTTCCCTTCCACGAAAGTTGGTCGACACATGAAATGCCAACTTGGCCAAAGACATGTTTGGGTCTGTCGTCCATGAAGACTTGACGTCACTGATTCTATTACGTCACACTGACTGAGCCAGAGTGACATATGGTGCCATATCGGATCTATCTGTACCGTCCTGTAGTGCCAGGGTGCACGGTGACATTTGGTACAGTGATGACTTTATCTGCAAGGAATCTCTCTTCTACCATCAGGTTTCCGCATCTTCATCTCTTCTCAGACCTCGGAATTCCTTGTCTGAAATTCCTCTCAAGTCTCGGCAATAATAATCTGAACGCTTCTTGCGAAACTCTTCTTCATCTTCTCGGTTCATTTCATCTTTACTCCTGTTTCATATCCCGTCCTTGATCTTTGATCGTGTTACGAAGAGTTGAAGTTAGAAATATTAACCTAGAACCTCAATAACTCTCTGTATATAACGGGATACTGCAACTGCAATACTGAGTCAGTTTTCTAATCTATACAGAAATTGAAGTTCCTAAAGGAATATCTATCTACTAGCTTAAAATTTAATTCTCCTCCATTCACTGTCACCACCACAACTATCACCGCGTACCACCACCACCATCTTCAACACCCGCAAAAACACTGCCAACGTCACCATCATCACCACCAACATCCCGCCATCAAGAAGCGCCTCCCTCCACCACCACACCACCACCACCATAAATCGTCATCCCCTCAACTCCGGAACCACGGCCAGCACCACACTACCAATATCATCCAGACACAATGGAGGAATCTCCCTGTGTAGCCGTGCCCGAGGACACTGAATATTGAATCCACCAGTAATAAACACTATCAAAAGGAAGGGTGATATCAATTTTGAACGCGGCTGGTGTCTTGATAAACAGGCCACGAGGCTTTTCTCAACAGATAACGCTCCACTGGATAACTAACTATCATCCCTGGTAGACAGGGTTTATTACAAGGCTCTTTCGAGGAGTTAGAAATATGATCCCAAAAATGTGGAGGTCGAGCATAGTCCACAACCACAGTAAATAATACGTTTACAAAGAACGGTTTTATCACGATTACGGCCACTGACTATATAACCAACATCTACCGTATGGTCATCGATATTAATGTGGCCCCAGACCACATGGCCAATGAGCACAGTGTTGAGACTGCTCTTGTGATCTTGTACCTTCAACTTGGCCACTAACCGTATTGGTGTGACACTGCAGAACTACCTAACAATAGTAGGACAACTAGCTATCGTAGAAAGAGCATATTCTGATACCTCTGTAACGTGGATATGTCAAGGAAATATAAAAAGGAGATATTTTTCTCAGAATTTTCTTTTACTAATACAGCCACTAAGCATACTGGGGAGGTATCATTAACTCTATAGTCCCAGTGTGGCCGCCAATCACAATGGAGAAACAATCCCTGAGAATTTTATTGCATCTGGGAACTTTATGCCACTAATATACTGAACTCATCTATGAACGAGAGGCAGGTTCGAGGACTTTACAGCGCTAAAATGGCCCCCAAACCATAGTAGAGAGACGTCTTTGAACTTGGCAGGACTAATCGAGCCACTGACTATACGATAAGAAATCTCTTTAAAGCTTCTTAAATAACACCAGTTTTGGCCACCAGCTCAAGTGGGGAGGATACATAAGAACTGTTTTAGAACTAATTTGGTCACCAATCACACAGAGAGACGTGAGAAGTTTTGATACAACTTGACCGTCCTCCACCACTGGGATATATCTTACGTTTTCTTTTAGCACCATTATGTCCACCAACCATAACACCAAGTCTGGCCACATACGATGGTACGAAGTTATTTTCCCAGGATGATGTTGCGCCAATTTTTACTACCAACCACAACGGTTGTTGCATCTCTCAGAAACTATGTAATGCCGACATGGACCATTAAACGTTGCTGAGATTTTATCTCCTGAAAACCAAGTCATCAATATTAATTGCTCTGTATCGTTGGCTTTATGAGGAGTCTTACCCCAGTGAGATGCGATTTAAATATACATCCATGGGGATGAGGATCCTTTACTTACACACTACTCATATGCATCATAATCTTACACATGCACTGACATTCGGTGGACCTGACACCCATGGAGATGGGTGACATAACGTCTGTCAAAGGAAAACCAGGTGCATCTGGAAAGGCCTGACCTGATGCGCCCACATAACACACCAAAAGAGCAAGTAAAACGATGGTTAAAATACAAATGCATAACTGAAGAGAGACAATCAGAGAAGATGAACCAGAAAAAATATTTATTAGAAAGTGAAAACAAAATGAAGCGATTTCGTTTGAAATAAAAAGACATTGGAAAAGAAAGGTAGAATCCATCACCCATGGAAATTCAGACAAATGAATAAATCCAAATCTATGCGAAGCGAAGAACCTGCGAGAGGTTTATGACAACGGTGTTAAGGCTACAACTGTCTGATCTAATTTACGTTAATAGTATTGCAGGCAACTAGATTATCGCGTCAGGGGGAAGATGATGGTGATGTGTTGAGTTGAGTTGCTGGTGCGTGTGATGAGCTGCTACGCAATTGCCACTATAATGTTGCCATCAAGCAAGTTACCTTCATACCTTCAGCCAAGATTCATTCTGCCTTTGAGAAATATATTCAAATATTTGGTGATAAGATATTCGAGACTGGACCTTACTTGCTTTACCTAGAGGTTGAAAACCTTCGCTCTGTCGTGCCTGAGGTAGACATACAGCTTGCGTTCATGTTCGGAAATAGCCCCGAGCGGTTCGGTGAAAATGAGCCTCTGCAGTTCCCTCTCCACCCTGCTCCCTATTTCTCCCTTGTGCTCCCCTCTCATGCTTCTACTCCCCATGTTTGACCTTAGCACCTCCATCATGTTCCATCCTCCATTTCGGGATTCTTTCTACCTACCCCAGCCCAAACCCCTTTACATTTTTGCCTGCCAACTCCAGGACATTTAGCGATATACCACCGAAAAAATTAAGCAACGGATTCCCGTAACGGTAGATTTTCTAATCAGCACGTAACAGTTAAGGTGAGAACTTATAACCAAATACTTGTACAAACCATTTTTGTTTTATTTACGTCTCCAATGAAGAAAGAAATGGGAAGAAACAAAGAAAATAAAAGATAAAGCCGAATCTAATCAAAGGCCAGATACTACAACCCTTCAGTTCAACACGCACTGAAGAACAGTGGGGTCCTCGAAGCGTTCATTTATCTGTCTATTGACTTATAGTTGCCCCCAGGATTCCTCTTTCTTAAAAGTTTCCCAGTGTTTCTCTAAGATCTCTTTTCCAGGAGTTCATGTAGCTCTAAGGCTGACCTGCCTCCAGAAGAGAAATGATGGACTCCTTTGGAGTGAGATATTCTTCGAAAAGACTGGACTTCCTTACATCAACAGCCTTTTGACTTTTTCACTCGGTGTATTCTCTTTTCGCATTTTCTCCAACAATCTACTAGTGTTGCACACTCTTGAGTAATTTCAAAAATACTTATCTAACATTCTGACGTGAATTTTACATGAATATAAACATTGTGATCATCACTTTCTCCAACATCTGGAATACTTCTATCTAGTATACGGAATATTGCTCACAAACATCCAGAATATTAAAGAAAACTACCATTGCCCTGCATCCAGGCTAAAAATCTGATGCGGACGGACAATCTTTCACACTTGAATACTTCATTAGCAACGGAGGAGAGAAAATTTTATTATGAATGCAGCCCCCGCCAGGGTAGCTGAGTTTTATCTTTTTCTTTCTTCATCTTCTCCACACACACACAATCCGCAATCTGTCAAAGTAAAAATGAAAACTAATTTCACAGACTAACATTAATCAAATAATGTCAGGGTGTTCCGTTGAACCTGCCCTTGTGGACAGTGTAAACTTATGTTTATATGGAGACAAAACCACACTTCTTGTACACTTTATTGCAATTATTCCGATACGTTTTGACTCACTGCGATCTCAGCTGGTGCTAATGATGGAGGAAAGCGGGTACAATATATAGACAAGTTCAAGTAACCTTTGCGTCTGACCTGCGTATGACTTGGGGATAGCGTAGTCGCAAAACCCGCTGTGCCCTGACCGAAAAGATTTAGGCACTAACCGGACGGTATACGGTTGGGCTCCTTCCTTGCATTTGCCTTGGTGCTCTTACAATGTTCATAAAATCAATACAAGTTACTCTGCTGAAAGTGAACTGTCAGTCTCATAAATTGAAGTACTGTAGCTGCTTATTACTTTAAACTCGACAATTATTCTCTTGATTTTTATACTTGAAACAAAAGTGATTATGGTTATCTGACCAAAATCTCCAACTATCTAATTCTCTAGCAATCGGAACTCAGTCTTTGATTGCCTGGAACAAAAAAGGCAACAACCAAATAGGATCACGGATGTCAATCTCTGTAAAGGATAATGGTTTTCTTTATGTTGAAGGCTCCAAGGCTCCAGTCACGGATAAAAGTACACATCAAAGCCGGGCCTTAATTGAAATACAGACTGAACTATCTACCTGAAAGAGAAAAGACTACCTGAGAAGGTATAGAGTTCCAAAGCTTCGACTTGTGGGGAAAGAAGCAGGTATCAAAACGGCCCACCCTTGAGTTGCTGATGGCCATACAATAATCATTGACGCAGCAGCTTATCATGGCTCTCAGAGCATACTGCTGGCAAAAGGACGGTATGGTTGGAGAGGAGGAAAACTTTTTCTATCATGTCAAAGACTTTAATCATATAAATAACTGCACTAAGCATCACCTTGCTTTCAAATCTAGTAATTATTCTTAGAAAAATAATTACTGGATGGAATCTAATAATATTAAAAAACTATTTTCACTTCTCAGGAGGAAAGTTCCTTTTCAAAAGATCAATTTCTAGTAAGGTTATGACTGTGATAAAATCACTAAGCGTCGCAAGGGAGAAATCTACCAACCCGTCTGGTCAAGGCTTTAACATTTCAGGTAATATCAACAGCGAGTGGGGCAGCTTTGTGTTCTCCATGTCACATGATAAACTGATAAAAGCCTTGTATATATGTTGTTCCGCTTCTCTACCGTTCTTGATACGAATTGGGAATTGGCTCGCGATGGACCAAAAACACATTGGAACAATAAAAATCAGGTTTCAAAGAGGTGTAGATCTATCTTCATACATATCTGCGACAGTGCCTTGTTCTTCGTTACATTTACGTACTAACTGTCATGATTTTTTGTTCAGGGAACGCTCTCCTTTTCGAAATATGACGAAAAAAAATAAATAAAAAAGATACAGTGACTGTCGGAGGCCAACTCTGGCAAATGGTGTTCCGGGCGACCCATCCAATAAGCAATAAACTGTTCATCACAGGTTGTATTTGCGTCATGAACATTGTGGTAGACAGAGATACATTGCGCCACCATAGTGCTGATTTTGGACATATTGTACAGAGCTCCCAGTTTTAACCATAATAGACCAGGGGATTGGTCCTCAGTACATGCAGCAGCATGGGTATTGGTCTTCACCATAACGGACCATGGTACTTGCTCCTACCACATGCACTACCATGGGTATTGGTCCTCAGCACCATACTGCTCTGTCTTGCGACACGATACTCGTCATGTATAGGATGCTGAACAAACCTTCACATAAAACCACCATTACACCCAGGTTTCACAGCAGACTGTTTTAGCGTCGACGTGACGCAAAACCATTATCTTACAGGACACCATCAGGTGACTGATAAACGACGCAACATCCATGATAAAAACCACATTACGAACATACACAACGCTCGCTGAAGATAAGCTTATCAGGAATATACACAGTCTTCACAGAGGAATCACAGACCAGACATAAGCAAGTGTACACAGCAAATCATCACATCGTGGGACATAAAACATCCGTCACAGCAGAGATTCATACATATCCCTCACAGGTGAGAATCAAACACATCCCGCAAAGAAGAAAATCATACACATCCCTCACTGCAAAGAATCACACACATCCCTCACAGCAGAGAATCATACACATCCCTCAGAGCAGAGAATCATACACATCCCTCAGGGCAGAGAATCATACACATCCCTCACAGCAGAGAATCATAGCATATCACTACAAAGGTCCAACAACATTGAAGGACAGGGAAATATAACCCAAACTGTTATCCTGCCCACACAAACAGTTACCTATGAATTTTTCCTGAGAATATTATTGCAATATTCGAGTTCCCTGGTTACGGAATACCTCTGAAGTGATGAAGAGTTCGAGGTAGGAATGTTTAATAAAGGATGTCCTGCACGGGCGGGTGGAAGAGTGATTTCTCGAGAGACACAATGAACAGACGGAGATGTTCCTCTCACAGTCGTCACGCATCAAAACCAAGATACATAATTCGGACAGATATGCATTTATCTTCATATTTTATGCAGAGAGAGAGAGAGAGAGAGAGAGAGAGAGAGAGAGAGAGAGAGAGGCTGACTGGCACACAGCAGTAGTAAGCAGTACCCAACGCCACAGGTAGAATGGCTCCGAGACCTCGGGCCCGGTATGACCAACCTCTCATGTTGTCAATGATAGCTTCTCCGATGATACTGTCGTGATATCAGCACGTCACACGCGGAATGATCTACTAGAAATCCGAACCATAAACATCAGCTCAAAGCTACTGTATACTCATAGCTGTGGCACGGATCATGTTGGTTTGTCAAAGTTATATTTCTATTGCTGATGAAATATGTAACACCGTGATGAAATTCTTCTTCCTCTTCTTCTTCTTCTTCCTCTTCTTCTTCCTCATCTTCTTCTTCCTTTTCTTACCTATTCTCCTCTCTCTCCTCTTCTTCCCTATTCTCCTTCCTCTTCTTCTTCTCTCTCTCTCTCTCTCTCTCTCAGCACCCTTGGCTGATGCAGTCACCGGAATATACAGCAGAAACAATTACTTTAATTGCTTGTGTGTCGAGCTCAGGCGCCGTGGAGCAGGAGAGACCTGCCCCAGGCTGGTGTACATTTCTCAAGGAGGATAATGGAAAGAGAGAGAAAAAAAAAGCTAAACCTATCTCTTTATACATTGCTCTGTCGTTTTTTCAGCATTTTTTGCACACATTCTTTAAAGCAAGTAACAAAAAAAAAAAAGTACATTGTTCATTCCCATTGTGGACCATGGTATTGGTTTTCACCATAATGAACTGGTCCCCACCATCATGGACCTTGGTACTAGTCTTTAGCATTCAGGACCATACCGCTCTGTCCTACGTCCTCTGTGCATGTGCTCCACCCTCTCAATCACCACTTTCCCATACAGCTTACTTGTACACTCAACAAACTAATCATCGTTACAGATTCACCTCACATCAGACTGCTGTGGACCTAAGCCTTCTTATGTATATTTGGAAAATGCTTATGCAAGACTGTATTGAGAGGCATTACTTGTCACAGTCACAGCTCAGTTTACTACCATGATGGTTTTAAACGAGAGATGGGAATATCTGCCTTAAGTTTGTTGATCTTATAAATACGGGAGAGAGATATCTGCCTTAAGTTTACTGATCTATATATACGAGAGAGGGGGTATATGCCCTCAGGTTGCTGCTCTCATACAGTATATACGAGAGAGGGACATTTGCCTTAAGTTTGCTGATTACGTATTCATCTCCTGAGAGAGAGAGAGGGAGTTAATCAGTGAGAGAACTCAGAAATCACATTCCCTCCTCTGCGGATAGTCAGGCACCCTGCAACGTCAACGACACAGGATTACCAGGTTTGCCGAGGGAACTCTTATTTCCACGTGGAATGAACCAGACAAACATTTGCCATGTTCGACATTGCAAGGCATTTGATATGCGGATTCATCTAAACAGAAGTGAAATGGATGACTGAAATGGGATCAGCTTATTCGGCACAACTCGTTCTCCTTTTTCCTGCCTCCATGCTTTAGTGGGATGGATGGAGGGATAGGAGGAAGGGGGTGGGACAGGGAGAGGAATAAGTGGAAACAGGAGGGGGTTGAAGCGTACACAGGTGTATGGTGTACGCATTCTTATGTACGTGAACGTTTCCTTGGAAGTGTGTTTTTGATGCCTTATATTAATTCCCCTGGCAGACTAGGGGTGTGTAATGTAGTTGCGTGTGTTGTTTCTTTTTGCATTGGGAAAAGGAAATTGTCCGAGTTAAACCAAGCATTGTTCACTGTGTACATCGGTGGTGGATGGAGCCTATCTTAGTGCTTTAAGGCTCCGTAGGAACCAAGGGCGTTCCATGTCTGTACTGTTGTCGAGGTCTCGGATATGTTTACAGTTCGTGGCATCGTTTTCTTCAAGTCTCGGCCACATATTGTTTTACAGATTTTCTTTTTCTTGATTATAAGCAGAGTGGCTTAATCATTGTCGATTGTTTTGTTCTTCGGTGTTTTCTATGAAGGGGTATTGTTCTCTTCTGACAAAGCTTAGAACCGTATTCCGTAAAATTATCTGTACCTTCCACATGCACGATTTGGAGGCGAGATGCGTTGGTATGGGAGAGTAGTATAGGAAACGTAAGATCATGGCTTTTACAAGGTGCAGCTTTTGCCTTGAGATGCCAGAATAGGTGCAGGCTGGTCAGAGCCGCTTTTATATGTGCGTTTCTTTTGTCGATATGATCTCGTGATTCGGCAGCTCTTCTGGTGCACTCTCGTGTCTCCCCTTATGCTGTTGAGTTTTTCTTCCTAGCGCCACTAGAGAGAATCTTTGTTTTTATTTTCCACTCCTTTTTTGAAGTGGTTTGGTACGGTTGCCTCGGACTGTACTAAATGAGCGTGCTCACGGAGAGAAATTTTAGAGACTGCCATTGCATGGAGTCATCTACGCGGAAGGTGTCCCTGCTTATGGCACTAACTGGTGGGAACGCCGTCAGCTGCGTTAAGTTAAAAATAGTGTTGGTGATGGGACGCTGCCCTGATCTTTGCATCGCTGCTACTCAGGCCTCTTTTAATTATATAATATCCTGTGCCTACCAAAGGACTGTAGGTGTCGAGAAGGTACTGAAGTCCTTTTGTGGGTAGCATGCTAATTTGCTTCTTATTTACTGTACTTTTCCCGGGGGCTGAGCTCTTGATTTTCTAGATGGCTGACAGTAACTCCGGCAGATTAATTGCCACTGCTCGGGTACAGTCGGTCTGAGTCTGCGGTTTGGTGTGGAATGATTCTTATCCAGTTCGGATTCAGTCGATCGATTCTTTTTCTTTTTTTTTTCTTATGATCTTGATTATAGTTTCTGTTTGGCTCAGGCGTGATTCTGAACTCAGGTTGCGTTCATGAACTCTGCTCGTCATAACTTGATCCTCGGTAATCCTGTTTGTCGACGTTCAGGTGAGTGATGTTAAATCTGGAGACGTCTTGCTTCCTGCTAGAAGGCTGTTGGGTTCCTGTACTTTTGGGAGTTGATCGTGTATTCAAAGTGGACCTTCTTTTACTTTTTCTGTCTCGTTCTTTTTTGGAGGTCTTTCCATCGTTCGTATAGACGACATGTCCCACCGTAAGAGTCGGCTTGGCCAAGAATAATGATG
Source organism: Panulirus argus (assembly GCA_038088735.1). Taxonomy (NCBI): domain Eukaryota; kingdom Metazoa; phylum Arthropoda; class Malacostraca; order Decapoda; family Palinuridae; genus Panulirus; species Panulirus argus. Next base: position 16,791 of record JAYMFT010251723.1, read on the forward strand.
AAACGACGTCTTTTTTATCATCATTTCTTGTGTGGCCGGTGGATACGATAATGTCTTGTATCCGTTGATGCGATCGGCAGCTGATTGCGCCTTTCAGATGGTCACACACTACCTATCTAATACGAGACATGCCTGTCTGGAGTTAAAATCGCCGATGATATGGGCAGGTTCTGGTGGCCTGAGGATCATGTAGTAAACTGGTAACATAAGTCATCCCCTTTTTGAGGGGGATACAGTTTGCAGTACTAGCAACTGGGCCCAGCGAACTCCCTCTTTTTTACTGATAAGGTGTCGAAGAACCGAGAGTCATCGAAAATTCTGTGCTGTAAGCCTTTCCTGACGGCTATGGCCACTCCTGCGTGTAATTGGCTGCTGTGGAAGGGCTGGTAGGTTGTATAGCCTGGGTCTCTCTCTCTCTCTCTCTCTCTCTCTCTCTCTCTCTCTCTCGCCCTCACCCACCCCCTTCTCTCTCTCTCTCTCTCTTTCTCTCTCTCTCTCTCTCTCTCTCTCTCTCTCTCTCGGGAAATCAATTTCAGAAACGTGTAACATCAGAAAAAACTAAGCGTTCCTTTCCATGTTACATAAGCCGTAGGGAGTAATTCTGCTTATGGTGTAGATATCACCACTGATGCCTTATGTGATGGGACACGTTACAGCTACAATGTTCGGATGTATCTGTACTCTGACGTCAGCGATTACAGGTAATTCTATACACATGAAAAATTGCTTACAGTGCAAGCCTGATGAAGACGTATCTCTATCAATACTCTCTAAACAACTGATGAAAACGTTGATATGATACTTATATACACCACTTTACTTATATTGAAGACTATTAAGAAATCGGTGGATGGCTTTGTAGACGAGTGGATCTCCATTACTGTTCGGTGCGGATTGAGTTCGTCAAAATGCACAACGTGGGACAATACAATTCCCAACCCAATTACCCAGTAGCTACCACTGGCTGGTGAAGCTGATCTGGTTAACCTAAAGTTTAACGATAAGTTCATTCAGTGACCTAAAGTTAGTCTGACCTAAAAATCAATACAGGTTGATCTGAAGTTGACTGCGTTGACTTAAAGGTAATCTAGACGAACCGAAATTGAATTATACTACTAGAAATTAATCAGGTTAATACATTACACTCCGTTCGTAGTCTGCCAGAGTATAGCAGGGAGATCTATATAAACCCTTTTAAACAACCATTAAAAGCATTGGAAACTACTCATAGTCATCTAAATGAACTCCGCTCTCACAAATGTCGATCTGAATTCTCTACCACCGGAGATTAGTCATCTTTTACAGGCGGGTCGCACGTTTAAAGCTTCTCCTCGGCAAGAAAAGCGTTGGCTTAGGATTTCCCCACCATTACCCTAGGTAATGAAAGCTGACTTAATATGAACTGGTTGGCTAAGCCTGCCTGGAGATGTCCCTCTGCACGCAAGGCATCAGGTCTCAAAGTCCTGGGTGACGACAAACGCCAGGTTGACTTTATTAAACATCTACTGTCCCTTGAAATCACTCTTACAGGTGATTTAAGGCATGTTCAGTACAAGCGTCATCAGAACTACCAAATATTCTACGATACTTTTGCTTCACAAGTCTCCTTTCTTACACTGCTAATGGGTCTCATCTCTCTTAGCTCTCCAGTGAAGAAAATGTCTCCATGCCGTTATTTTCCACCTATATAATATACCAGTCAAAGGTCAGGGATGCACATTATGTACATCATGTACAACATGTACAACATGCGGCCGTGAACCCTCCCAGCTGGTCGTCATGAATAAAAGGAAGCGTACCGAGCTCCCCGGCGTAAAGTTGTTAAGCAGTGGAACCTCCTTCCAAGGCTAATGGGGAAGCTGTTAAGTCTCCATAACTTAATATCATCATCTTCGAGATCGTCGTCTCCAAAGCACCCATGCCTCCTACTCCCTCCACTCGCATATGATTTCTTTTCTCTCTCTCTTAAGGGGACGTTCCCTAATTATAAGTACAAGCTTAAATCTAAAACATTTATGAAACCTTACATCGTATATATTTCCCGCTAACTCCGGACTGTATAACAAAGTTATATAATGTTCTCCGTGAACGCAGAATTACCCATAGCCTTTGTGTTCCTCTGGCTGTAGACGAGAGAGAACATAATGCAGGAAGGTTTACAAAGGCAGGAAGGTTTACAAAGGGTAAACAGGAAATTTAACAGGGCAGTGTGAACGGCTGGAAACACAGTCTACACTACTCAAGACAGTAAGAGGTGGCTCGAAACTAGCAGGTCACAACTTGGGTCATAACTACAGACTGGTAGTAACAGGAAGGGGACCTTGAGCTACTTACTCCCACTCCAGACATTGGACAGAGTGGCAGTAAATTCCACAGATTCTACAAGAAGGATAATACAAGCTACAATAGAGTGTATGAACAATACGCGCAGCCTGTAAGGAAGCAGTGCTTTTCGGGAAGTAAGCAGGTGGCAGAACGCTGGGGAATCCATCTCAGACCTCAGAGCACAGACAGGGATGGCTGCAAGAAAGATGGGCGATCAATGGTGACGTCCTTCACATCTCCCATGGCAGAGTAAATGCTCAAAGGGCCGGAGCCAACCATCATGCTCCTCTCTGGCTCATCAGGAAAAGGAGAGACGACGAGGAAATGATTAGAATTTCGTCCTCCTCGCCCGAGTCAACTCTCGGATGCAGCTACGATGGACTGAGAATGTAAACACGTCCTTATTGACTGATGGCGCCTGGTATCTGCCGCCTGTGATTAACTTTAGCCCAGACCTTCATCAGGATAATGAGTTAGCTAATGATTTTCACATCCCATCAGAACTTTCCTAATCACTCTTCTTCTCTTACAGGGTCATCAATCGATTTGAAAAAAAAAAAAAAACTGCTGGTCAAAATACAGACTGTTGTCAAGATGAATCAATACTGGAAGATCATTCTTCCTCCATGCAATCCTTATATTCTTTTTTATATCATTAACTGTTCTTCTCGAACTTGTTTCCCAGAAATATAAGTTATTTATGAGCACCAGAGACCTTCAGAATAAAGACTTCACACAGCATCCTCTCTCATCAGGAAAATCGTTCAATTATCTCTTATTACTGCTTAATGTCACATTAGCTGCCGACTGCAGCTGACGAATATTGCTGCGGGGAGCTCCTCAGCAATATGGCATTTATATTAGTGTAGAAAGCCAATTACAGTCAAATTTAACGTTCTAATGTCGAGAGTCTGCTAATGACACATTTTCCCAAAATAATCGAGGGTAAAAACGACTTCGCCGCTGCTGTCCCATTACCATATGTCTTCTAAATGGTCTCTTATAATTGGACGTTTTTCACAGTGTTCTTTTTCCTCAAAAGCGTTACTGCAACTATGTATCATGACTGTGTCGCATTATACGGACGGCAAGTGGCTGGTGTGTTTCATCTGATCGTCTCCTGACTCTCGCATCTATAATGGTGTGTCTTCAGGCTGATGTCATAGCATTAACTTTATTGTATAAATAATATAACGTTTGGATTAATCAATGATGTCGTCAACGGGTAATCACGAGACTTAATTAGCATATTCTGGGTTTCGCGCATCATCTGCACAATTAAAAGAAGTCTGGATTCTGAAAATCATCAAGGTTAGCTTCATGATGAGGACGCTCAAGCATGAATGATTGGGGTAAGTGGTGGACCTCCTTGTACGAAGAGTTTCCCATCGCTGATCTCTTAAGCGCACATTCGGGGTCGTGACTTTACTACAGACATTGGAGGATGTGACCGAACCTCATTTCATAACGAGAAAAGATAAATTCAACAGAGAAAGTCATTATTGTCCGAGTTTTTTTTTCCTATCAGCAAATTACTGCTGTTTGTATAGCGGTAATTGGAAGGACTACTTGTATTAAATTAGGCGAGGCTGGTTTGAATCGACATTTAACTGGTGTTTCCAGAAGCAAGCGCTGGCCCTTGCGTCACTCTCCACGTCAGGGTATGGCATGTTATGCTTGTGAAAGTGTTGACAATTGTGAACGAAACACATCGCAGCACATGACCTCGCCGGACCCTCGCCCTCAAATGCACTTCAGAGTACTAAGACCTTTCGCCCTGCCTCTCATCAGAATTCCAAAGTCACCATCATTACCGGTAATCAGGGCCTTCCTGCTAATCAGGACAGCGTGGAACCCTCTTCCTGATGGCCACTAAGGATCCTACACACTCGGTATCCAACGTTACTGCCACTAAGCACTACGCCGTCCGTGAAGTAGCTCCATCCTAGTCCCACAACACCTGACCTCAATCGCTGCTTAAGGCTCTTATCCTGTCACTCAGGACGTCGCAACCCTACCATCCCAGGTGTTCTCGTTATCGAGTAGTGATTAAGCAGCAGCAGCAAGCAGCAGCAGCAGCAGCTCTCCCTAGCTCATTACATACTGGTCTTTCCCTTAAGGTTTATTCATATTTCATCAAAAGTCAGACGCCACTCACAAGCCGTTGAGAGGCGCCCATTACGGCAGTGAGGAGTGTGTCAACCAGAACCAAATGAACCGAAGCCTAGCCTCCAGATGTTTAAGGTAGTAATGGTTATATGGTATTAACAGCTGGCGTTAACCTAGTGAAAGGTGTGGCTGTTGGGCGGCCAGGCCAAGCATCATTAGACCATACAAGTTTCATCTTATGAAACATAACTTTCCAGTCCTTCTGTTACCATTTGATGTGGCCCACGAGCGTTTTGCTGGGTGTCCCTAACTTGTGTAGCTGCCCAATTTCCATCACCTTTGCAATGTGGAAAGCCGCATACTGCACAATATTATGGAAATATCTATGCGATGTCCTTAGCGTAAATTATAACTTGCTTAGTGGCTTCCAGATTCATTATTCGCGTTACAGCATCGATATTTGGATGCAAATCTCTGACGAGAAACCCATATCAGATACAGTACCATCAGGATCTAGCTCTCGTAAAGATAAACATAGGAATCTGATATAAGTGACTCGGGAATGACCAGTGAGGAACAAATAGGAAATATAACTAGTTCATTCAACTCCGTTACCGGAACACCTTTCAACAATCATCGTTTAATATCCCCCACTTCCTCGCTGAACTATATGGATTTAAGGGGCGTATGGACAACAGCATGGCCATTAAGACATATCTAGACACACACACACGCACTAAACACAAACTGGTATAGGACGCATCATCATCCAGCACCTCAACTGAGGGGCTAATATTGCTTAGAGACATATTACCTGTCCTAAGGCAGTCTAAAGCCGTGATATGACTTAGTGAAGGAACATTCATTGCTTTGAACACTGCAGACGGGTGAACTGAATATTAAAGGAAATAGTCTTTTCTCTAAGATTAGGCATCAAATCAGACATTTCTATGCAGTGCCATGATAAAATATTAGCATGATGATAAGAAAATCCTATCAATATAAATATGAATTGCAATCATTTGGTGATAACGCCTAGTCGGTTTGCAGAATTTCTTGAAATAAAGCACTTGCTCCAAATGATTTTTTTTTTTTTTTTTTTTTGAGTTAGACACGAACAGAACACAAGGTATTCGCTGAATTCCATGGAAGCCGTATGAATGGATCGCTGCAAATATATCTTTTTTTTTTTCCTCACAACCAACCTCCTGTGTCACTGCTGGAAATAAACTGGAAGAGTATTCCATGGAATAGTTTTTGTCGCCTACATAGTGTAGCATAGTTACGAAGAGCGATAAAAAGAATACGTAAAAAAATGTTATTTGAAAAATAATACCAACGTATGTATCAAAACCCATGGCTAAAGGCGGAAATTTCACCCGCGTTCTTAACCAGGTTAGGTTCCAGTCTAAGCCTTTAAATAAGGAGTATAGCACATGCAAAATCCAAAGTAATGTAATTTGATTCTTTCATATTCGGTTCTTCGGATGCTCTAAAAATACAGTGACATATTTCACGAATATGTGATTTGATCCTTTCTGATTTACGTGTCATGGCCAAGGTTACGTTGCAGGATGACGTGAGACTCCCAACAACGGACAGCGGACGACTGACGGACAGACGGATGGATGGACGGATGGACACAGACAACATCGGCCATAGCGATCCCTGAGTATTTGTCTTGTTATCCAAGCGACATAGAAACTGGACTGTTTCGTTTTGGTATTTTGCTATGTTAAACATCCTCTCTCTCTCTCTCTCTCTCTCTCGGCAGCGCTGCCTTCGAAGGCATATTGCAGTGTGTAGCACCTCAAGCGACCCTGTGAGACCGTAGCCCAAACCTACAGTATTTCCACCGACCTGACAATGAAGACCTCAGTTCTCTCGCCTTCGTTTGCGACCTCTCCAAGAAACTTCGGCAGTGCAGAAGTATTGGAAGTACTTAAGACCCTACCCGTCTGACCACCGACTTTCGACCAGTTCTTGAAGTACGCCGATAGGTGGCCTCTTCTCGCCGTTTTCTTCGGCTGAAGAAGTTCTTTTTTCCGTTCAAGTTTCTTCTTCTCTTAAGCATATTTTTTCTTTTACTTCTCTTTCCCCGGGTCGCTTCTCTTCCTCTTCAGATCTCATGGCAGTCTTGCACGAACGTATCTTAATCAGACTGTTCATTATGCCCCTGGTATAATCATGGCTATATAATCACCTGTATATTATCCACTACCATCGGTCTCTGCGGTAAGGCCGTAGTCTGGGGCCTCCTACCACCACGTAGTGACAGACATCATTATATATGACAACGGCAAAGGATGAAGTGTCGATATGTGCACTCTCCACGGAATATTTTTGGTGAAAGTGTTCATTATACATACATAAAAGAGAGACACTTGAATAGTTCTAAATCATGTAGTCGTCATCACGACAGGGAGAAATCGTCAATTCATCAACTTTCTATAGACACTTCAAATGTAAAAACGAGGGAAGGAACCTTTTGAATTATCGTGAGGAGGTAAAATAACTCGAACCCTAACGTCCAAATGAAAGGAGAGAGAGAGAGAGAGAGAGAGAGAGAGAGAGAGAGAGATGTACGTTGATCTAAGCAGCGCCACTAACCGAGTTTATCAAAAATAACGCACTCGGCTTAAAGCCATCCCAGCAGGGAAGAAAGAGAAGGACTGAATAAGATTACCACAGAAAAATACCAAGAAGAATGAAACTATAATTCACCCGAGTGTAGCGAGAGAGATAAAAGGGTTAGTCAACATCCTGTCAAGTGGAAATGAGATATCTTTGTATCATAAGCACACAAAGCGTTTAGAGAAGAATTGATAAATGGTTGAAAGCAGTTTCAGGTGAACTTAAGATTAATAAATTATATAGAACGCGCTTGAAGGTAGAGAAAAACAGCTTTGTTAATCACGTAAAATATGCGACGACCCCAAAAGGCAAAAATATCCTCGTAGGTACTGGTAGGTAGGCCGGTAGTACTCCCTACGCATCACGTGAACTTCTACACACAGCAAAATAACACACACAGAATCGTCCTGCCTGAATAAAGTTGCACCAGAGAGATGCGCTTGTCGACCCAGTATAATAGCCAGCGTTTTCTGCGAGTTTCTTCTCTCCCCGGTAATGCACTCCCGGATCAGGAGAAAATAATGAAGATATGTTTGAGACATTAAGCTTTTAGGACTTTCCCTCTCCATGTTTATTTATATTCGAATAAAATACGCTTTATGTTTCATAAATTTCTGTGTCTGTGTGTGTGTTTATATATATATGTGTATATATATATATATATATATATATATATATATATATGATAATAATAATAA
>JAYMFT010251724.1:0-10896 GCA_038088735.1 Panulirus argus
TTTGTCAACCTTTCCTCACTCATTCGTTCCATATGTCCAAACCATTTCAACACACCCTCTTCTGCTCTCTCATCCACTCTTTTTATTACCACACATCTCTCTTACCCTTCCATTACTTATTCAATCAAACCATCTCACACCACATATTTTCCTTAAACATTTCATTTCCTGCACATCCACCCTTCTCCGTACAACTCTATCTGTAGCCCATCGTCACCCCTTGGGTCAGCAAGGTAGCACCAGAAAACAGACAAAAAAGGCCACATTTGCTCACACTCAGTCTCCAGCTGTCATGTGTAATGAATTACTCATTTTGAAAAATGTGGGGATTGGGATGTTGAGTAAACACAAGTTGAGAGCTTTTAAGTTTTATTCTATTAATATTTTGGTTTAAACTGAAACCTTCTTTAGAGAAACTAAGTTGGATACAAAGATAAAAAGTATATAAATACAGAGATAAACATTGATATATGTATATATAACCTATAAACTATCAAAATTTAAATGTACATAATTTCAAATTTCATTATCTAAATGTTTCCATGTATAAATTCTTACCAACTTCCTTATTCTGGAATTGTTTGTCATAAGAGCGATCCTTGCTTGAGGAGATGAAAAGGACTTTCACATCTATCTTTATGGCTAAAAGGGTATAGTTTTCTTTATACGTTTTGTACATGAATACTCCTTTTCAGAATCATTCTTTTCATTTCCAAAAGCCTTCAAATTTACAATGGATCCAACTCACTTTCACAGATTTATATAAACCTTAAGCCTTTGATAATGCTTCATGTATAATGTTGTATGCCTTTTCAGCACATTCAATGAAGCCAGCACCATCACGATGTGGAGGGTAGGAGGACACCACAATGCCTAGCCAGTCATCTTGAATCTGGTAACTGCCAAGAAATAATAATACTTATTAAATATAACTTCCAGTAATTAGGTAATATCATTTAAAAAACCTACATTAATTCTTATCAATGTTTAAATCTCCATAACGGGTAGAGTTCCAAAATTGTCAAGGTATGTAACAAAATCAACGTTTAAAATATTTTCATATAAAATTTTCCTATTCATAATTTGTTTTTCAAGGCAGAGGAAGCACAGAAATTTTGAAAAATAATGCAGAAAAGGCATATGATAATTCTACAATTTTTTCTTTTAACTATATAAACCCAAGACCCATTTTACAGAACTAATTTAAATTTAAGGCTATGCTGCAACCAGTAGCAGGGAAATGATAGATCACCCATCTCTTGTAATCCACTTTCATTTTCATCCATATCAGTTTGCAGCTCAATTCTTAACACTCTTTTGCACAACCCCACAACTCCCTTAGCAGCAATGCTACCCCTTCCTTAGCTCTTGCCTTGCCCTCAACCAAACACCTGACTTTGCCCTTACGACATTTCTATCCTAGCTCTTTCCCTTTCCCTTGAGCTTTGTTTCACTCAGATCCAGAACATCCTGGTTTCTCTTCTCAAACATACTACCTGTCTCTCCCTTCTCATCTTGGTTACATCCATGCACATTCAAAAACTCACCAACCTGCTGCTTCAAATTACCTTCCAACTTTATGAAACTCCCATAGAACTCATAAAGCTGGCTAAATCCACCTGGTGAGACAAAAAGTGTTGTGATGCTGTGTGGGAGAGTGTGGGGCATTTGAGCAGAAAGTGTTTGTTGTCTTCAATGCAGCAGTTGAACTGTGGGCAAGAAGGGCCCTGGGTTGTTGTGTATCATAGTTTGTAATATTGTCATGGAGGGATAGGTGATGACCTAACCATAGACAGAAAAGTGTGACCCTTGTTTGTGTGAAGAGTGAGGTTCCAGATGGATGTATGCATGGTGGGCTCTTATTGAAGACTGAGTCATGTAGACACAACTTACCCTAAACCGAAACCATCTTTAACAACGGGTGCAAATCCTCCAAAATTAATAGCAGTTGATGGAAGAGTAGAGGTAGACAGAATGTTGTGATTAATTTTAGCATATGCAGGATCTGTAAAAAGGTCAGGCATCTGGGATCCTTGTGCTTCTGCTAACTTCCTGAGCCCAAAGAGGTGACGATCGAAACCCTGACCTTGAAGTAAAAAAAGTAGTAGTGTTATTGTTTGCATAATGCTTGCAGTATGACTTGCAGTTACATTACAATTAGCTGATTGTAACAGTATACTGGTCACAGTAAGGGAATATGCTGGTAGGGGTAAGCTGATGGTAGCATACACACCAATCAAATGACCAAAAAGAGATATTGTGAACTTCTTAATGAAGTAAAAGGATATATTGTGAACTTCTTAATGAAGTAAAGTGAATGAAAGGATTGAGGAGGAATTTTATGAAAGCAATATTATGGGTAGGTATTGCATAAATGGGAGGAATGTGAATAGAAAGAATCTGTTATTACCTGTGCTACGTATAATAAAGGTACCACCAATTTACTAAAGGGAAAAGTGTCTTCTGAAAGGCTGGTACTACTACTGTCTGAGCCCTTCCTCTTGTAGGCCACAGAAACATAAACTTAGTCTGACTTCATATCAAAAACAGAGGAATAAGCCATTTCTCCATTATAATAAGCTATTATGGTTATTGAATAAGCTGCTTAAGCAATTTTATAGCTCTTACCCATTGCTGCCTCTTTGGTTAAATTCCCATGAACTTTAGAACATTCCAATATTAATTTTTTCAAGTCTGCATTGCTTGGAGGCTGCAACTGAGAGGCAGCTTTAGAGAATGCTGTTGTTTCTAAGGTAGCTGGACGAATTGTTTCTGTGCGACCATGCTTAAAAGCAGCAGTACTACAAGACTCATACGTGGCCACAGTCTCACCATTTTGGAGGTAGTAAGCAGTCTGCAAGAGTTAAGACAACAGTTAAGTGATATTCAAAAATCATACAAAAAATTTATAAAATATTACCAATGACTACCTGAACGCTTTGCTCTGTTCCAAGCTAAAATTAATTTACGTAGACTGATGATGGATCAACTTTCATCTAAATTACACACACCTGATCCCTGCCACCCAGAGACCCACCATCCAGTAATGGTGCAAGAAAGTAGGATGAAAAAAATAAAAAACAGAGCATGACAACAATGGGTAATTACTAAGGCAACTGCTAGCAAGATGTGGAGTTCACTAAAGCATATAAAGTATACATTATAATTATATCCAGCACATTTATAGTTAACAAAAATGATAAGTAAAGGGTGCCATGTGAAGGGGTAATAGGGAACTTTAGATGATGGTGATAGGAGAGGCATGCAATGATGAGTAACCTACACAACTGGGCCATTCCTCCCTCTCTGCCTCTTTTGGTAGCAATACCACCAGAATTTTTATGTTGCAAAATCATTCATATTAATGCATTGCAATATTAACTTTTTATTTCAGTCCAAACATATGAAATGAATCACAATATTTAAACTTTTTTTTTTCTGGTACATCTCCACTCCATCATGAATGAACTTATGTAATGTCATTTCTCACTGACATGGACTCCACATCATAGTTAACAAAAATTATAATTCATTTTACAAAAAGAAAATAGTGAATCCCTTGAGTGAGGTTGAAAGAGAAACTTCAGGTGTTGCATGGATAACATGAAGTGGGAAGGCAGAGAGGCATGTGGAGGAGTAACCACCACCGCTCACTTGTTTCTCCTATCTTTCCTCCTGCTCGCTCAAAATCCACCACTATGTACCCTCACAGCTGGCTTCTTTGATTAGTTATCAATGTGTAAATCTCTTCCCTTCTTAACTGTTATGTTCACCAAATATGTGAAACAATCAAAATTTGAGATGATCCAGAAGGAAGGCACACTTCTGTGTGCACACTGGGCCTAAAATGTTGGAAAATAGCAGGAAGGTGTCAGTGTTGGTAATGTGGGAAAATATCATGGAAAAAGTCTGGATGTGAAAATTCAAGTTAAAAGGCAAATGAAGCTAGTACTCACACTGTTACATGTTTTCATCAGCATGGTGGGTTTATTTCGAGTATTTCTGTCTATTATTCTAATTGCATGAATTCATGTCTGGAAAATGGCTAAGGTAAGTAGCTATCAAAGAAGAAAGAAAGGAACAGAGAGATATCATTTTTCTTTTTTTTTATCAATCCTGAATGTTACTGTTGTTACATCACCCAATCGATGTAAGAGGAAAGCTTTAATCTCATTTCTGAACATCTAAGGCACCTTTTTACCATGAAGGATTCAGTATATCATTTATCAGAATCAGAAAATCATTCCCTCCACTGCAATAGCAGAAAAGCAGCTGAGTACATTCTGTAAGTCATTACACATCCAAATCACACAACCTGTGTCTGCATGAATGAAACTTTTTCAGAAATTTTGTGCCAACGGACTCTATTCAACGTTCAGAAACGTAGATGTAAAACTATACAGTTGAAAGCTATCAACAATGCATTGTACAATTATTTATTGGCATACAACCAAGTGTAAAAGTTTGTGCGTGTAAAGGAGGTTTAATATGTTTGGTACCCATACATACCTGGAACCCCAACTGCATTATGGCATCCGGAGACACTTTGTGCTTCTTACACAAATTCTTGCCAAAAATCTTTGACTCCAGAACATTCACTCCTAGAGCATTTGTGCTTGCTTCATATGTTTGAACAGCTTTATCAATGGCAGCCTCCAGCTCTGGTGTGAGATTGATTTCTGAAATGCATTTCATATCTGTACACCTCTGTGACACCCTCTCCCTTGAGTATAACAAATGTGCTGCAATTTCATTAGCTGTGAAAATTTTTCTTTTATCAACCTAAATACACTTTAACATCATGTGCTAAACCCAAAATGTCTACATTTCAGTTAATGGCATAATCTTGAAAACTAACATCATAATTCTTTACTTTGTTTCCAATCTTAATTAGCTGACAACTCCCTGAGAGACTAATAAGAGCATTACCAATACCAAAATCATTTGAAACAGTATGTAATTTACATGCCAATAAGATTAGTCAATCAACAAAAAATGAATACCAAAAGAAACCTAATGCATCCCTTTCAACTCTAACTACAAGCCATCTTTGCTGTAGTTGACAACAACCACACCTTTTATGGGTAATTTTCAGTTGGTTTTCTATCAACCTATCTATCATTTTTAACTCTGTTCCCATTTACACTATGAGTCCCAAAGCCATACACCCTATAAGTTCACTTACATATCTACAGCTTATGTTCAGTGTGTAATAATAAACAAATGCTTCTCCTATACTACAATAATTTAATTCAACCCTTTATCATATCTGATAAGAGCTTACTTTCTATACCAAAAATTTCTCTTTTCTATAGAAAAAGATCATCACTAGGTGAGGCCCTGAACAAACCATTAAGTATAAAGTTATAGGTTTTGAATATTAAAAAAAAAAAAATCTCTCCAATGCAGTGTCTTGTGAGCATAGGGGAATCCTTACCATACCTTGAGTAAAATTAGGTTTAAGACCTTCCAATCCTTAGTATTTTTAGGAAGGACAGGCTAGCCTTCCCACCCTTTGCTAAACAGCAGCTCACTTGTTCTGGACCTGCTTTCAGCCAATCAGAAACTGCCACACTGATGAAGCCATCGACCAACTCACCCAAGGTATTCTTTTTCTCTACTGATACAACACCAGAAAATAAAGAAGGTATCTTAAGTTTTTAGTCAGGTATTTCATAATGACATCAAAGGAAATCAATGTGATTCATTTCCTACAACCACTGCCAAAATAGATTTAGTTTTGTATCCCAACAGAAGCACATTTAGCATTTATATAGTATCACCATTTGCAGATTGGGACTATAAGCCAAAGTAAACTTATCCATTTTACTATATATTATAAATCTTTGCATATATATTTTGTTACAGTATATTAAGTACTTCACAATGGATTAGAATTAGGCAGTTTTCACTTCAGCGATTTCTAAACCCTTCGAGACTCTCTTTAACTCTCACTTTCTTAACTACTTAGAATCCCATTCCCTTCTTTCCAATCACTACAATGGCTTCTGCAGTGTGAGGTCCACTGGTGATCTTTCCTTTGTGACTCATCTTTGGTTCTCATCTCACAGGGATTATGGTGGAACTTTTGTCATGGCCTTAAACATCTCCAAACCATATGACAGGGCATGACATAAGTTTGCTTTTTTAACTTCCTTCCTCTGGTTGTTCTACTTGCTCTCAATTCCCATGCATATACTTCCACTCTGGCTGTTCTATTGCTGCAGTTGCTAATGATGAAACTTCTCCATCTTATCCCCAAAATAATGATGTTCTTCAAGGTTCTGTCCTGTTGCCAACTCTCTTTCACTTTCCAATGACCTCTCATTAACTTCTACCTTTATTTGCTCTTGATATCACTTTAAACACTTCAACTTACTCCCCCCCCCCTCATTCTAATGCTGTCCTCATCCTCTCTCAGGCATTGCACATATCTCCTCTCTCACTTCAGACCTGTGCAGCATCTCAGAATGGGGAAGCAGTAACTTGGTTAAATTCACCAGTACCAACATGCGATTTTTTCTTTTGATTCAATAAAATATGACTTGTTTCCTCCTGTTCAGTTCCAAAAAAACACTATAATTCAACCCTGTAATAACATAAACATGTTGGGCAAAGTCACATCCCTCACTCTATCCTGGTAATCCCTTATAATCAACATCCCAAAGTGTGCTTTCCAAAAGCTGTAGATGCTGTATAGCTCCTGTAACTATTTTTCTTTTGGGAAGCTATTTCACATCTATAGGGGGTTTCTTTGCTTTAGTATGAAGTACTGCTCTCACATCCAGGGCAGTTCACTGTCCACCTCCATATTATTGAGAGCAGAGTCAAAAGCTTTCCATCTCATTAATTTTCTTGGCATTATCTCTCTCTAACCTTCCATTTCTGTCTGCTGCAGTGCTGCTGCCCTCTCTGTCATACAAGTGTCATTTTGGTCACTGTTCTCATGAGCTGAAATTACATATTTGTAATTATCTATTTGTACCATATAGGAAGGGAGTTTTATGCACATGGGACCCCATCTCTTGAACATTCTCTACTATCATGCAGCTTCTTAAATTTATGTATGCAGTCTCCATTAACTATCATGCAGCTTCTTAAATTTATGTATGCAGTCTCCATTAACTATGTCCTCTGTCATTGCAAATGAAGGCCAAGATGCAAGACTATCATTTTTAAGCAAGTGCTACAACTTTAAGGAAAGAAATACAGAGGAAAAGTGTAAGGCTGTGAGTATAAGGAAGTATATCCAAATACGATGTATGGAAACAAAAACAGGGAATACACCTTCTGTATGACTATAAGTGTGCATGCAATGAAAATCGATTTTTCTTTTTTCTGGTATTTGGATACAGATGGGAAAGAATGATCAGAGGAAGGAACAAGACTGAAAAGGAAAATGGTATCAAGAAAGCACTGATCAGCAAAATTATGAAGTTTTAAGGAGGTACATGCCTATACAGAATATAAAATAGTAGAATGATGAAGTCAGTATAAAAGTGAGGCAGAATAAAATCAAATGTCAGGCTGAAAGAAAGTTCATGGTGCTGATAAGTGCAAAATCGAGGCTGTGCAACACTGGTTCTCTCTGAAGATGAATTTGCATGTCATGCTGCTGTATAATGGATAATTGTATGCTCATTATAAGGTTGAAATATCTAGTTACAAAATTATCATTTTTCCAACAATTTGATGAATTCTGGAGAAGCTTCAGTTAATATACTTACCCAGCCTTCGAACAAACTGTGAGGCATCAATATTGGCAGGTATACTTCCAAGGTGGATGCGTGATTTCTTCGTTACATCATTCACTACTTCATTAAAATAGCTCATGACAGCTACTCCATCACCCCAGGCATGTTCAAAGTTGAGTGCAACCTGACCATCAGCAGTGATAATTAATGAAAAGGACTTATCAAACCACCTGCAAATAAAAGACAATTTACTGTTCTGTCAGAAAAAACTTTCCGATTGGAAATAGCAAATCAATATTACATATACAGATATAAAGGTTTTGAAGGTTGAACATAATTTCTCTCTGAGGTGATGTCCCATATGTTTATTCGGGAACATCATCTCAGTCTCATTCCAACTTCAAAAAATTGGTGACAATGCTCTCAACCATTTCAGTAAATCCTTTAATCACCAAAGTCTTTGCTCAACAAGTGGGATTTGATCTCAGCCAATCAGCAACTGCCGCCAGGTTGATATCACCAACTTACTTGCTTCCAGTCATCCAAAGATCACAATTCACAGATTGCAGTACCAATCTAAGAGAGTCATAGAAAGTAGAGAGGTTTTTTACTCATGTTAATTATTTATCACCTTGCAATGGCATTTTTGAATACAGAACTGTACCCCTTAGGGTTTTTTGTTTCATTTCAAACATGGCACATATGTTTACAAATAATACAGCTGCAGAAGCATAAAGACTTTTGATTCCTTTCATATGTATATGGTAAAGTAGTAAAGCACTAAAGAAAATTGTACTACATTAATAAATCACATTTTAAAGCCACAGTATCAAGTAATAATAAGAAAACAATATCACAAATCAACAGACAGTGATGGTAGTACAAAATATGCTTATCAAAATTCTGCCCATACTGCTGATAAAATCGCTAAGCAAAACTAATAAACCAAAAAGAAAAATTAAACCAATATCTAGAAACCTTGAAAATCATCTAAATCTGAGACTGAGAGATAAAAGCACTAGAGTTCTGCAATCTTCATTTCTCATAAGGGTGCTCAGTAAAAGAAGTGTAAAAAAGAATATTACTAGGAGGCTACAGCACGAAAGTTATAATTAATGGCATCACATAACTTTAATAACAGCAAAGTAGGCTAGTCATACAACATCTAACTTTTCCAATATAAATCTTTTATCACAGACATAAGAAGAAAAACTGCAAATACATACCGATTCTTTCCATTGCCATAAAGGAACGTGCGATACGATTTCTCTGGATCTAAACCAATTTCTTCATCATCAAATACTACATTAAAAGCTGCAGTATCAATTGCATTCAAGGCAGCTTCATTTCCTGCTGCTACCAACTCTGCACGACATGTAGCCCAAGTGTCACGGTTCTCAGAAGAGAGGATAGCAATTGAATGTTTTGGAGGTGGAGTCTGGTCCTTGGCAATATAAGAAACACAGGCATGAATATGGTCTGGGGAGAGGATGTTTCCTGAAAAGGAGTAGGAATGTTACTCAATTATAAAATGACAAAGACTGTCCAAAGATATGTCTTGGTATTAGGCAAATGAAATAATATTTTTCCTCAAGTGCCAAATATTACAGGTAAGTTATTCCTTTTGCATAACTGATAAATATGAAAGCTTAATGTTCATTACTTGATTACTTTACCAAGAAAAAAGAAAAATGAAAATATTAGTAAGTCAATGGTGCCCATCACTCAACCAAGCATGCTCAGAGTAGCTGACAGTACCTTCAGACAACAAGATAAAGATTAAATAGATACAAACAAATAGTTTAAATTCTGAAGAACTATTAACAGAAGACCTGTTCCTCTACTATAAAGGACATTTGTACCTGGCTTATGTACTATGTATACTTCTGAAGAAGACCATAACAAACATAGCAAGACAGGGGCAAATGAAAGAAAGTTTGGTTAGGTGACCAAGAAAGAAGTCCCTAAGGTTCACAGCTGACTTTCTCTACTTATTCCTACTATTATTTGACTCATACAGCATGTATGAAATCAAGAACATCTCTGAAGGAAGTCTAAAATCACTGTCTCTATAGGGGTTAAACACTACATTACAATGGTATTCTGAGTTTCAATCCATATTAAAAGCTATGGCTCTAAAAAAAAGGTTTTGAAGTTTGATTCTTTTTTAATACCTTGTACTTCTGACAACCATTCCTTTTTCAGCATACAATCTGATAAGCTTTTCCTGATTTCCATGTACATAAGGGAACTCATATCTCTATCATACAAAAAACAGCCACATTACCAATCATTTCATTCAAATCCCCTACTAGCAAGATTCAAGCCTTTAAATCAAAACTGCTAAAACTCTCACTCAGTTCCTCTTATTATACAAATCAATATAAACAAAAATTATACTTCCTCATTGCTTTTCAGGTCTCAGACTTAACACATCATCATCGTAGCAAATACCTACCATCTCTGTCAAAGAGATCAAATACATAGAAGTGGCCATTTTTCATGAAGAGCATGTGGCGTGCATGGGGATCACACTTCAGCCTGTCCTTGCCAATTTCTGGTATTCGAGTTGAATTGAAGAGGTTGCCAAATTGAGACATGTCCAATGGGAATGCCTAAAACAAAAGTAATCCACACATTCATAAAGAACTTATGACGAAAATGCAATGAAAAAACATAAAGCCTCATGAACATATATGCTAAGTCTATTAGTTTTGAAGTACAGAAGAACAGCAACTGAAATCAAAAGGAAAACTGAAAGAAAGTGGATCACATTTAAAGACAGTTGTAAGAATGTTGGGTCACAGCTATAAAACCATTTATGAAAAGAAGGAAGAAGGTGGGCATATGAACAAAATCCCATGGGAAATATTTCACCTTACACATCATCACAATTATGGCAGTGACTTCGACTTTAGGATCTCTTTTTCATACAGTTTTCTTTTTAAAACTGAGACGGCACAGGCAGCTGAGGACCTAATCAAGGCCATCCTATTAACGCATTATATATATATTTTTTTCTATTTATCTATTATACTTGACCGCTGTTTCCCGCGTCAGCGAGATATCACCAGGAAACAGATGAAGAATGACCCATCCCCCCACATACACACATATATACATATATGCACATATATGCACAGTACATATATATACATATCAACATATACATATATACATACATACACATACACATGCATAT
>JAYMFT010251735.1:0-10896 GCA_038088735.1 Panulirus argus
TATATATATATATATATATATATATATATATATATATATATATCCGTTTCTTTTCGCCGAGCGATACCCCGCTGTTCCCGGAGACAGATCTCTGGTTCAACATTTTCCAGTGTAATAGTTTAATTTGGAAAACCCTTTTTAGTCAAGCCTCCCCCCCTCTCCAAAGGCGGACAACTTGGCAGTATGTTGTCAAGGGAACTGGTGCCTGTCAAGCGTGACTTGGGAGTCCTGCTGTGTCCAGAGGGTGAGCAAGGGAGTTGACTGTTTGAGGTGGCTACACACCTTGCTGGGAGTAGCACGTGTCAAGTGACTATCAGTCTATCTATAAATATATATATATATAGTCAAACCCCTTTTGATGTACAACTTTACCTCAGTGAACGATGAGTAACCTCAGCTCTCACTATCCTCAGACTACAGCACACAGATCCCAGGCGTCTCTCCTAACCAGTAACTGACTGACCCACCTCTTGACCTCCTGTGTCTAGCACCAGTCCACGAGAATCACCGTAGGTCAAAAACTTGTGTCGAACAAGACAGACAGAATTTCTGCCTACACACCGTCACTCCCACGGCCGACAGTGCACAAGACCGCCCCGTCCGTCACCCTTAAATTCTCTCAACCACTGATTTCATTCAGATGAGACCATTGATAAATAAAGTCCTCAATAACTCTCTCCAGTTCCTCCCTTGACAGTAATGCTAACAGTGACGGCTCTGCAGCTCTCTTACTCAGTCCTGTTCTTCCTGTTCTGCCGTTACCAACAACGGGAAAAGGAATAAGAATTGTTGTGGGATATCTTTATCACGAGAGTCAAAACCCACGCAAAAGATATATCAAAATTTGTGTTTTTGTTTATGTTAGTGTGTGTGTGTGTGTGTGTGTGTGTGTATGTGTGTGTGTGTATGTGTGTGGGGGGGGGGGGGGGGCGGGACACAGAGAGAGAGAGAGAGAGAGAGAGAGAGAGAGAGAGAGAAAGGTTTCACTCCTTCAGCTCTTGGTAAGACTGCGTCGAGCTACGCATGCGTGGACTGCTCTCGCAGACCAATTATCATGCACTTAATGACCTGCATTATCCGGCTGAGGGAAAAAAAGTTGATTACAAAGCTGAGTATTGTAATTTCCAGTAAGTGCAGTTATCACTGGAGGCCGCATCTGTTTGTGCCGAATTTTTCGTTTCACCAGCGGTCACTCGAGAGACGCGTTTCTTTGTCTAACCCTTGAGTTAAGATGTAAACTTTTCCTTTGCGATTCACATTACTTAGTTGACTCCAACAAAGACAAATGGACATGGATATATGACGAACGACTGCCATTCAGTACTCGGATGTCTCTATGTTGATCGAGTAAGCGTTGTTCAAAGTCATTACTTTATCCACAATTCTGAATTTGATACACTGAAAGAGATTGAACACATGGCTATAGTTCATGGGTATATTACGTCCTTATCTTACGTATATGAAGAATTCTTTTGATTTTCTAAAATATCTAAATGTCTATAGGTTTTTTTCCAAAATATCAAAATCTATACTTATACGATACAATTCGTAAGAAAATTATTTTGTCAATATAATTCAGTACGATTTAAACTCATAGAAACAATAATATTAATTTATTTTTGTGAAGTTCTAAAATTTCAGCTAAATGAATTAATGGAGAGCCGATTTTGGCTAATGAAGGTAATCAATGGGCCGACCCAGACGTCCATATCACTCCTGTTGTCTGTGGATGAAGGTGTGACTGAATGGGATACCAGAAGCTGGTGGTGATAGTGGTTATGATGGTACTAATGGCACCATCCCTAGTGGTAGTGGTGGTTGAACAGGGGTAGTAGTCGTAATCTGTGGCGATTTTAATGGTGGCAACAATTATGGTGATTGTGGTAATAGTAGAGATGGTGGCAGTGGTTGTAGTATATACACAAGGGAATTTAGACAGCAACAGACCAGCTGGGTCGTTTGTGATAGCGGAAGATAAACTCACAGTTCACCAATATGAAAAATAGTAGTAGTTATAGCAGTAGTAACAGTAGTAGCAGTAATAGTAGTAGTAGTAGTAGTAGTAGTAGTAGTAGCAGTGATGACGATAGCGGCAGTGATAATGACAAGAGAACGTGATGATGAGGTTGATAACGATGCTAACTCTACCTCCCCGACACCACCGCCATCATCGCCCAGGTAGTGACTGGTCTGGACGAATCCAGC
Organism: Panulirus argus; assembly: GCA_038088735.1. Classification (NCBI taxonomy): domain Eukaryota; kingdom Metazoa; phylum Arthropoda; class Malacostraca; order Decapoda; family Palinuridae; genus Panulirus; species Panulirus argus. The sequence continues at coordinate 2,206 of JAYMFT010251735.1, forward strand.
ATCCATAACCAGGCGAGACCGACGCTGGAGAGGGGGAGGGGGGGGAGGAGGAGAAGGAGGAAGAGGGAGGGGGGGTAGGGTAAGTGGACGGCACGTCTTGGGTGGCAAGCTGCAACGATCATCTTGACGAGGCTGGTCTCCGGTTGAATGCTGATTGATCCATCCATCCCACAGTGTGTGTGTGTCCCCCACTTAAAGGGTCGCTAGTCTCTTCCTCTCCCGGCTAAAATCGTTGCTGGATTTCGGTCAACAAGTCTTAGGACCTTATAGAAGAGGATAATATCTATACCGATATTGAAATTCTATATTTTGAAAGAGAGTCTCTTCCTCCTTCCGTAGAAAGGCCGAGGAAGTTGATAGACGCACGATGACTAACCCCAGTACACAGTTGCCAATATTTCATCCATATCCTCGGCAGGATAGAAATTGTCGACTGCTAGAAAATATGTTGTTGAACGGGGTGATTGTGCCGGCAATATGGGAGAGATAAAGAGGAGAATTGGCCGACGTGAGATAATATACCACTAAACAATGTTATTCCGCCGTTCTCTTCCTTCCGCAGTCGGGTATCCGTCTCTCCACTGCTTCTCCACCATCCATCCCTTCTTGCCTCTTCACCATCTCTCCATCCCTCGCTGTTTCTCCACCATACGAACCTCCCTGACCGCATCCCCAACTTTTCCTCCCTCCCTCACTCCTCCACATATGCATGAGAGAACCGACACGAAAAAGATACGTGAATTTTTTTTTTCCACACTTACCAAATGGCTCGTACTACTCGTTTACAACTTCGTGTGCAATAATGTTCTCACTTGAATATTAAATTCTTTTACAGAAATGAAAGATACACACACAAGCAAATTATTCATACTTATATAAATACTTCAGTTTGCAAAAACATTAACTGAAAAAAAAGATCACGGAAATAAAAATATATTCACATTTGCCAAATTTTTCACACATGCAAAGATATTCATGGTTGCAAATATATTTACAGCTGAAAAAGTATTCACTCTTGCAAATCATTTACACCCTCTAAAAATACACAGACTTCTAGAAATACTTTTACTATCAAAAATACCCTCAATTAAAAGGAAAAATGGAAAAACATGCAAACTCATAAATGTTCTCAAAAACATACAGTATTTCAGATTGCTGTTTTGAAAAATACAAACAGTTTCAGAAATACACATATCAAAATGCAATCGCCTTCACACACACACACACACACACACACACACACACACACACCCACACACACATACACACACACACACACACGCACACACAAAACTGGTTTGGGCTAGGGTGTGTGTGTGTGTGTGTGTGTGTGTGTATACGTATGCGCACTGCGAGTGAAGAGTCACGTTTGAGGAAGATGTATCATCGTCACTTGACAAAAATAGAGTACAGTCTCGGGAAAGAACACGTTTCAAAGGAGTCCCTCTTCTCCCTGCTACCGAGTGTAGCGCAGCCTTGGAGCTACAAGATCCCCCTTGGAAATAGGTGCCTAGGATAACAAAAGAACCCTTTCATTAAAGAATCATGGGCCTGGAAACCCTCCCTTCCAGTTTTACTCTTCCAAAAGAAGAAACAAAGAAGGGGGCCAAGTGAGGATTTTCCCTCTAGGTCTCAGTCCTGTGTTGTTATCGTCACCTCGATAATGTGGGAAATGGCGAATATTTATGAAAAAAATTATATATATATATATATATATATATATATATATATATATATATATATATATATATATATTTCTGTCCGTCACAATACACACCGTCTCTCCTCCCACCCAAGCCTCAGTGAGCCCCAGCCAAGTTGTTGCAAGTTGACGTTGACTGATATATACATCATGCACAATACGACCCCGTCACCGGACAGGTTGATGAATAGACAGACAGTCAAACAAATAGACAGCTGACCAGACGACTAAGCAGACAATAGAATTAAGATGTGTATAAACATATATCTTTTTTTTCTTTACGTACGTCATTTGCTCACAGAAAGGCTGGTTCTATGTTGAACAGATTATCATAACATGTGGAGATTAACTGCCTGGCATAGTTTCAGCACGTGGGATGAGAGTTTAGAATATATATGAAGCTGGGGCCAAGAGGAATTGCAACATAAATTGCACACTTACAATACCTTGCAGTAAAACACCGCAGACCAGTTGGCGGCTAAAATTCTGGCAAAAGAATAGGGAAAATAATTTTTTTTTCTCTCTCTCTTTCTGAACGTCTTTCGCACTGCTCTTAAACCTCTACCCACCCTACACACACACACACACACACACACACACACACACAAAGGCTAGGGTGTGTGTATACGTGTATACATACACATGAGGAAAGAGATGGTTATCTCTGTGACATTATCTCTGCTTCACGAGCATGGTCAATTAGACCACATCTCCCACACACCACAACACCAGAGGCTGGCCTATGTCGATGGCGTCCCGGTGATAATGAATGGCAAGAGCTGCTTCCTCTGTCGATTTACGATGGTGAAGAAAGTGTTGGCGGGCAGGTATTTCATCTGTTCTTTCCGCACGCAGGTTGGAAACGACTTGCAAAACTTCTCTTAATTGTGAGTGTCTGCGGGACAGGGCGAAAAGATGGATAATGCCAATTTAGCAGATGAGATGAACACAGACAAATAATGCCTATAAGGTTTTCTTAACGTTAAATGGACCAGCCAAATGGGCTAGATTGGTAAAGAAGATTCATGCCAGCCGATTGTATGTCCAGTTTCAACAACTCATAATGAATAATGCGAGTTATCTTCAAGGCCTAAATAGTAATAATGATAATGATAATAGATGATAGATAATGACAGTCATTATAATCATTATCATTATTATCAGTAGTAGTAGTAATAGTAATGGTAGTACTACCAGTCGTGATGGTGGTTATACATTATCACTTATTCTGTTACTAATAAGCATGACATTCTACTCGATTATCTAGTCACCGAATGCCTTTGTGGAGAGAGAAACATGTTTTGAGACTACCTATTGGAAGTGGTATTCTATGTTTTACCCACACGGCCCTGGGACACGACGGTTGCTGACCACGAGCACGGAGGTGCTGCCCTTGAACACGGCGATGCTTCCTTAAAACACGAAGGTCCTGCCCTGTGGTGGTATGATGGCCTGGCCTTTTGACTTGGTTGTGCTTAAGGGCCGATCCGTCGTCGTGCTCAGGGGGTCATAACCTTCGTGCTCAAGGAGGGGGAGGGGTTTCTCCATCTTCCCCAGAGGCCATACCGTCGTGCTCAAGAGGTCAAGAACAAGGGAAGACGAAGAAGAGGCGTCCAAGAAGAAGAAGAAGAGGAGAAGATGGAGGAGGAGGAAGTCTCGGCCACGCATGGGCCAACAGGGGTTTCGCTCCTCCCTGGTCACATGGCAATTATGACCTCAGTAATGACTAGAATCAGCTGCCAAGGACCACTCTTCAGGTTTTATAACTACCAACAATTTCAGTGGCCATCGTTATCTAAAGCTCTCGTTCCTTACCTCCTAAGAGGCGGATGACTCGCTAATTCACCCGTTTTTTGTGTCGATAACGCCGAGCTTAAAAGCAGGTTATCGGCTCTTAATCTGGCTGTTTCCGACCAGAAGCAGTGATCTAGGTGGGCGCCACCTGCTGCCCTGAATCATTCAGTGTATCATCACACAGATCCTGAAATCAATTTACACATTGTTTTCAATCTGGGAACAAGGAGATTTCTATGATTCCTCCGTCTCTGGTGTATCGGTTGAAGGACACGAAGAAAAAAGAAGTCAATATGAAATCTAAAAAAAGGAGAAAAGAAATTGAATTAGAGGAGATGATTAAGAGGATCGTCGTTAATTGAAATGTTCCAGAAAATCGTCTGAAGACAATTTCATTGTGTGTGTCTGTGTGTGTTTGTGATGGTATCATCAAACTGTAAACGTATCTAAAAATATGGAACATTTCAATGCATCAGAGAAAGAAGTCTTCAACGGGAAACGTCTACCTTTGCCACACATATACCGAGACCATTCCAATTGGCAATGAAAGACGTGAAGAACGCTATCATCTACTGCTCCTCTGGGTAATCACTGATGGACGCCGCTTGCCGTAGAGACCTAGTGTTGATGTATTACGCACAAGAAAAGCGAAAGAACAGAGTACAAGCGTAGTCGTAGATGTCATTGTCGGGAGGTGAGAAGGGCACTGAATTTCATAAGCATGATACATATTGCTAAGAGGTCTTGTCACCTCATGAATTCCACTCCCCCCCCCCCTCTCTCTCTCTCTATCTCTATCTCTCCCACCCTAAGGCAAACATCAGCCCCTATTAGTTGTATCCGCTGCCCCCATCCACTCCCAGGTGTCTGAAACACTCCATGTTCTCCAACTTCTCTCCATTCAAACTCACTCTCCCTCCTATCAATCTCTCTCTCTCTCTCTCTCTCTCTCTCTCTCTCTTCCACCCTCCTATCTTGCTTTTATTTACAATAACTCTTAACTTTCTCCTTCACACACACTCCCAAACTCACGACACCAGCTTCTGCAGCTTCTCACAAAAATCTGCTACTAGAACCGTGTCATCAGCAAACAACAATATATATACATAGATAGAGAGATAGATAGATAGATAGATAGATAGATATAGATAGATAGATGGAGAGAGAGATAGATAATTAGACTCCGCCTATAAGTGGTAAGACCGCAAGCGAGAAGTCCTCTTCGACGGGGTTGTATCCTCGCCACCGGACGGAAAAGGATAAAAAGTCGTCGCGGACCCTCACGCCCTAAAGGAGCCTACCTCACCCTGCTCCCGCCTGGAGCACAATCCAGAAGCTGCAAAAACCCAATAAAAGGGATACCAGTGTTACAATAATAGTGATGTGTATAATAAACATATTTTTTTCATACCTTTATCTTTATTTACCTATTACGAAAGAGAAATAGGTACCGACATATTCCTACAAGTCGTCAAATGCTGGTTTAGAAACACTGAGAGCTCAAATAACTTAATTAATCAACAGCGAACGAGCAGGCTAACAATTTGCACCGTATCCCATACAAAACGGTGCTCCCTAATTCGTTCCAAAACACACACAAGCCACCCATTATAACCCGGGAATCACAAGGTAGTTAACAAATAATTCCTCCGGCTCGCATGGCGAATGCAGGGGGCACCACTCCTATTACACCCATTCGATACGTCCTCTCCCACCGATGATTATAATGATCTCCGTTTAATTTTCCTCATAGCGGGTCTGTCTGGGCGTGCCGGGCAGCAGGGCTGTTACTGTTGCTGCTGCTGGCCCGCCACAACCACAGCCGTTGGTGGTGGTGGTGGGGGCTGCTACAGAGGGCCAATTACCCGGGTCGTCGCCTCTGCCATACACGATCAAGGAGCCGTAAAAACACACACAGGCTTCACCTACCTACCTACCTACCTACACACGCCAGGAAAAAAAAAGAGGGACATTAGTCCCACAACCAGAGGAGCCTGGGTCGATGGCTGTTCTGTAGCTTGTGTGAAACAAGACGTGATGGATCTCTTACGAGTCGACAAACGATGAATGAATTTCGCGCTGCAGATGTGTAAAATTTAGAAGACGCGAAAGTATTTCATTAGCGTGTTTCACGGGCATCGAGGATGTTGGCGTGTGGTGGCGAATGAGTGGTGGTGGCGGTGGTGGTGTGTATTTTACCCACACCTCATGATGAATAAATCCAGTGCACACTTGGGAGTTCCTCGAGACATTTCCGTCCCCCCTTAGCCTCGTTCCTCCTCCCCTTACCTACGTCTTTATCATCCTTAGAATGCCTGAATCAAACTAGATTTTTCTGCTTTTAACTGAAAGTTTTGTCAGATCATCCGGCACAGGCCCCTCTAGTACACCAACAGACAAAGATATTGCAACGATTGTCGTAAAACCAAGGAGACTGGCATTCTCTATCACTTTCCAAGCTACGGCCACTGGCGTAGACATTGCTACAGGTTTGTCTGCAGTACACAGAGGCGCAAGAGGGAATTCTACATTTGTTTTCGCCCAGACTCGTTGTGTAACGTATAATGTCAATTTAAAAGCAGCCGATAAACGAAATCCTGTCCAGAGATTTGTTCCTAAAGACTTTTAAGTCAGCGGCAGGCATACCAGGACTCTAGTTACTTATTCGTTGTTGTCTGATCCCAAGAAAAACATTATTTATAAACAAGATTTGCTGGGAATCTTATCTGCTGAATACCTTCCTTGTAAATGTTATGATGATAATAAAATTCATTTCACAAATGAGGATGCTTCAATGGGAAAAACGCTAGGTTGCCAGACAATACAAGGGTTGGGCGCATAATCTGCAAGTCTGTTTGTCTGTCTGTCTGTCTGTCTGTCTCTAACTCGGAATGTGAAGCAAGAGGAAAATTAGTGTACTAAATGTCCGAAACGCCCTCGCTGTTCTGTTACTGGGGCAAAATGGGTAAAAGGTCAAACAATAAGAAAACTTGTGTTACGACAAAACAAGAGCAAATATGTGATCCAAGAGCAAAACTTATTTAAGTAAACTTAAAGTTAGCGATGAAAATCGAATGCTACATTAAGGAACATTACCCAAGGTATTCCCGACGAGGCACCAGGCCCAAACATGACAATAAAATGTGATCGTGACATATCGGAACTCCAGAGGGAAAGAACCTCGCCATAATTGAGCGGCCGGCCGCCAGGGCGACCGCAAGAGATAGTGATAAGGTCAAGCCTTTGATTCCTCAGGTCAAGCTGGGTCGTGCCGATTCTCACCCCCCGGGCCCAAGATGGGTCACGAGATAAGGGGGGGCGGGGGGGGGGGCCCTGGAGGGGCAAATGGCAGACGATGAGGGAACAGAGAAGATGGAATAGGGAGTTGGTCAGAAGATTAAGGAGAGGGGAAGAAGAAGCTGTGAGGACATGTTGAGGTTGAGGGAAAAGATGAGGTGAGTTTCTTCTGCAATTATAGGGGAAGGAGCCGAGGTTGAGGGATGTGAAGGAGGTGGCTGAGTTACGGGGGTCCAGAGGGGTGACAGTGACCAGTAGAGGGAAAATGATGGACTATTACGGAGTGAGAAGTTCCTCGACAAGACTTTACTCCTGTATGAACAAGACTTTCCACTGGCGGTGTAACCACATGCTGGCAGAGCCTGGCAACGCATCAGATCACTTACGAGTCTTATGAGTATTTGGCCAGTATCAATTAGATACGAAAAAAAAAATTACATACGAGCAGTAATGAGAAAGATATGTCACTCTGGTGTGGTAATAGGAGCAGTAAGTATACCGGGGAGTGGACAGACACCACCAACCACTACCCCCCTTCTCTCTCTCTCTCTCTCTCTCTCTCTCTCTCCTCAAGAGTCTATTAATGGATTATCAACCTCTCTTATCTCGACAGCTTTCCGACCAGCCAATTAACGAAATGTTTTCGGGTTCGTTATTAGCACTTTATGTCGAGATGGAGTTCCAGGATAAAGGTGATGACCCTAGGTGGGGTTGTTGTCCACTTCGATGTATATATAACACGAACTCCTGTTGTACAAGGTAGTCTTCAGATATGTAACCAGTTGTGTGTTTCAACTCGCGCGTGTTTTTTAGCTTTAAAATCTAACGTTTTTGGTTCTATCGTCATATATAATATATATATATATATATATATATATATATATATATATATATATATATATATATATAGTTGGCTTCCTTATCTCTGATTATTGACATGCAGTGAATTCTATCTCATAATGTTGTCAGAACCAGAACTGACATATCGGAGGATCTTTGAGAGACCGCTGGCATAAAGGCGCCGAGAAGCATTGGAAGTCGATGGATAAATTATGGATAAACGGATATACAGACAGAAAGACTTATTAAGTTAATGTCATTATTCGGAAATCTCAGATATTTCACCCATTACCCTAAGAAAACTTAAATATATACCAGCCTCGATTTCTTCAACCAGGACTTTGTTGTTTTTCCTGCTTCTTACCCCAGTCTGAATGTTTTTACGTGTTGCAGAGCGAGAAAATAATCGACCTCCCAAAAACACTCTTGAGCCGAGAATCTGTTGTCTTTCTCGTTTTCCACAAGTCGATTTTAGGGTGAAATTTTGAGGAAGCTGTTTACACGGCAATGACCACTGTTTCCCTTACATTTTTTTCGTGTCGTTTTTCCCTATTTATATTTTCCCTTTTTATTATCACGAATATATTGAGAGGCCGTCAAGGAGAAGGGAGAGGAGGTCCCCCGTGTACACGTCCTCTGTGGGTAGTAGGGACAAAGTAGTACCTCAGTTACTCGAGTGTGTTGTTGGTTCTGGGTGAATTAGCTGCTTTTGCCTTGCGTGGCCCCACTTGAGTGCGTGTGAGTACGTCTCACCCTAAGTGCTGCACTCGGGATGCTGGTGATAGCTCTCGTGAGAGCTAAGCCTCCGGGAGAGACTTTTAAAAAAGTGTTTATTTGCCTCCTTTCGTCAGTCTCTCTCTCTCTCTCTCTAGTCCCAGCTTAATCTCGTTTATCTAAACACAGAAACGCAAGAATCTGTTTTGTATTAGAATATAAAGGGATGTAGGTTTTCAGTTAAATTTTGATGTCAGAATACACAGATGAATAAGTTAGTAATCTGAATTGTACCTATATATATAGCAGGTAATAGGTTTATATATATATATATATATATATCT
>JAYMFT010251746.1:0-10895 GCA_038088735.1 Panulirus argus
ATATATATATATATATATATATATATATATATATATATATATATATATATATATATATATATATTATGACTGTTGTGTGTCACTAAATTCTTGAAATTATGATACTGTCAGTGCAACATCCTAGTTCACTTTTCAGTAGTGTCTTCTATAAGCATTATTGGCTAATGTCAATGCAGATAGTAAGTAGACATAGTCATGTTCACATTAATGTGCACTTGTAAAGCAAACTGTCAAACATTGCATCCATTTATGATAGTGCTTATGCTTTGCAGAATATGTACTGTGGCTGAACCAGTATACAAGTCATCTAGTATGTGTTTATATTTTTGAGCAATATGTACCAAATAATTTTTTTGTATGTATCAGTCCATTAAGGAACATTAATACTGTCTTCAATGAATGTATAAACATTTTCTTTTATGTAATCAAGATATGCAAGTATGCAAATCACCTCATTTGGGCAAGTTTGAGAAGTCTCATAATAAATCACATGGTACTTTTGTTTTAACTCAAATAGAGAGGAAAGCTTGTATGAGCGAGAGAGAGAGAGAGAGAGAATATGAAACCATTAGAACATGTTAACAATTATAATACCATACTGTACTGTTTTCACCTTTATGTGAGTACTGTATACACATTCTCCAAAGTACATACACTATATTACATATATGTTAAAAATCACAATGGGAACAAGGTGTCTTTGCCCTTTTGCCAGTCTGTGGGGCCAGGAGCAATAAAGCTAAAAAGAAAAAAAAATTACGGGATAGAGATGAAGTTGGTAAGAGAGACAGCAAAGAATGTAGGATAAACTACAGGGGATTGGATCTGGAAAGTGTGTGTGTTATAGCATAGAAAGATGTCTTATGGCTGGATGAAGGCAGTAATTGTTCTGCTGTATAAAGGTAAGAAGTAAGAGATAGTGGAAAAATTATAGGGAATAAGTCTCCTTATCATAGGTGGCAGGGTATATTTTGGGATAGTGAGTGTTTGAAAGGGATCAGTGAACTTTTTGTTGACAGAGAACAAGATGGGCTAAAGAAGGGATTTTTGCACCAAGAAAGAAAGAGAAAACTGTAGAGAAAAGGGAGGTGTATTCAACATTTATGAATTTAGAATGGGGTATCATGTGAGATGAGAGTAGGATGGGGGGGATTGTGGAGTAATACTCACCATGAAGAGACAGTGGAAATTGGCATAGTTGCTGTATGCAAATGATGCAGGGGTGTTAGCTGTCTCATAGGAATTGTTGGAAATAATGATGGGTCGTTTTGATGGAGGAGAGGTGGCTGAGAGTGAGAGAAAACACATGTAAGATGGTAGTTTTTGAAAGGGGTGGTAGAACAGATGAAAAATAAGTTTGCATAGTAAAGAGCTGGAAGTTGTGGATGACTGAATATTTAGGAATAAGGTTTAGAAGGATGGTAATGGGAAAGCCACAGTCAAAATTAGATTCATGCAAGGGAAAGAAAGAAATTGGAGGTTCACTAAAATCTTTAATGAATGGGAAAAATTATAAGAGTCGAGTGTACAAGGTGCTTCCATGGAGGAGTGCCTGTCCCAACACAAGTATATGGATGTGAAACCCAATTTTATACAGGTCAGGACTTAAAAAATTAAAGCATTAGAAATGAGTAAGATGTAGAATATAGTTGCAATTAGGAGGATAGACAGAATGAAAAATGGAAAAGTTATTTGGTGTTAAATCATTAGAAAGGTGTATGATCATGTCAAACCTATGGCAGAACTTAAATTGGTTAAGATGAAATATAGTAGTGTTACAAAAGGTACAAGAAGGAGAGGTAGACTGCAGATGATAAATGTAATAAAAGAACTGATTCGGGCTAGGATAATTCAGATGAAGATCCAAGGGGAATGATCAGGAATCAAATACAATGGAACCATTTTGTCTATGAAGGTGCTGTGAAAGATGTCCTCACTTGACAAATCAAATTGGTGTGTAAAGTGAAAAAGTAAGAAGCACTATATAAGTGTAGAGGTCCATGATTCACTTTAAACAAATTGGGCATAGGTTGTGGATGTATATGGGTGCTTTGATCTTCTCCATGGAAAAGAGATTGTGGGTAATGATGTTAGATGGATATCTAGAGGATAGATATTTTAACCAAAGCAATAAATCATCTGTATTCTGTAACTTTCATTAAAAAAAAATAAGTTTTCTGGATGTACAGTACAACACATAAAAATTACAGTACAGGCATGAAGAAAAATTACCACTAAGAAATGTTTTCCGAGTTTTTTAAGCTGACTTGCTTTAGCAATAGAGTTTGAGATATGCAGGAATCTGTCCAACTTACTATGTTTTCAGGTTGAAAAAGAAAATAGAGAACAGTTACTGTATTTGACTGATTTGTCTGTTTCTTCATGGAAACAGTCAGCCAGTAAGCATAGAAGAAGAGAGAGCCATATTCCCTTTGGGAACTATATAAGAACACCCTGTATTATTCTTTGGGGTATTTGAATGTACCTTCTGTTCGTAGGAACAAAATCACCATACATAGAGCCATTACTTGCCATCAGCTCCTCTACAGAAAGGAAGCTCTTGACTAGAGTTCAAATGCAAACATGCATAAATAAACATAACTGTCCATTCTCAGCTCTATGCTTACTTCAGCACCCTACCTCTAGTTTATATGCCTTCACATCACACAGATTCTTCTATGACCTTTACTAGGCCTTCTCTCATGACAGGACAGGGATTCTCTTCTCAGATCCATATTATGCACTTAGGGAACATATGGTCAGTCTTTTCCCTGCAGTTAGTGTTACACATGTGAGGAGGCTACTCACTCCAGGGTTATTTACAAACTGAGTGCTTGTTTCTTTGATTCCTCCTGTTGCATGCAAAAGAGCAAAACTTCTGCTGGGTGATTTTGATCTTCAGTGCTTTAACAATCACATATGTCATTTTTAAAGTTTTTTTATCATGCAGTTTTTACCCCTTTATGAGGCCAATATGTCTAAGTCTACCTGCCTCTTAATCAGAAGGCAACAAGACCTACTCTGCAATGGGGCAGTTCCCTACTAGTCAATCATTTTGGCGCTTTGTTTTTTATCCATACACGTTGCATTATATGTGTTACATTTCATCTTTTGAATGTACTTACTTTAGCAGTACATATACTAAAACCAGAACAATACATTGAGGATAAATTCACAAAATCATGATGAATCAACATTTGATTATGAAGATAATGAATATGCCATTGTTCTGATCTAAAAAAGTATGTACATGATCTTTATTTGTTTATTAAGCAAATTATTTTTCAGTTAAAGGAGAAAAAGTATGTGCTATATCTTCTTATATACATTTAAATTCTATTCCCTTGTCAGCTTTGTTGGGTTCATTCCTGAGTTAGCCATCTAACATCCACATAATTTTTTTCCCCCTTTCCTAAACATCTGAAGTTTTTGCATCTTTAAAGCTGTTGTTTTTCTTCTTTAAAGCTGAGAAATAAACAGAATAAAAGTAAAATTAGCCTTGTAATTGGAGGGGCTGTTGCTCAACTGCTATCAAAGATAAGAATGGACAGTGTATTTTCATATTTGTCCTGGTATTCATTTTTTCTACTGCACATATTCTTCCTTGATAAGCAAAATTATTTATGAACATACTTTACTAGTTACTTTATCAGTAACAATTATACAGATAGTATATATATATATATATATATATCTGCATAAATTGGAAAATGTGGCAACATTGCTATACATTGTTCACCTTCCTGCCCTGTCATATGTCATACTTGCCCACTATTTCCCGTGTTAGCAAGGGAGCACTAGGAATAGACAAAGAAAAGTCCAATTTGCTCATATACACTCTTAAGCTATCATGTGCAATGAACCAAGACCACAAGCAGTCCCCACAGACTTTTCCATGGTTTACCTTCTGCTACTTCATATGCCCTGGTTTATTCCATTGACAGCATGTTGACCCTTGTATACCACATCATTCCAAGTCACTCTATTCTGTACACATCTCTTACCCTCCTGCATGTTTTGGCCCTGACCACTCAGAATATTTTTCATTCTGTCCTTCCATCTCCAGTTTGGTCTCCCCTTCTCCTTTTACTTTCCACTTTTAACACATATTTTTATGTCAACCTTTTCAATTAATCTCAGTTCCAAAGGCCTACTTTAAAGGTTCTTGTGTTTCATCACTAGCCATTGGAAATAGACCATGTAAGGATCATGTCATATATCATCATAAGAAGCTCCTCTAGTTTCTTTAAGAACTTGATTAGGAAAGACTCTATCCCAAATCCAAACTTTTAACCCAAAACAACCAGGTTTCCCAGCAAAGATAGCATTTTTTTTCCCACATGGAGAAGGAAGAATGTACATCGCATTCTCTGTCTATTAGGTATCTTGAAAGCTTATGAGGACTATTCTGAAACTTTACTCTTCAAATAACCTACAGTTCTTGAGATTTACTTAGCAGTTCAAAACACTGTTACCCATTTCAACACTTTATCCTGAATTCTCAGCCCACCTCAAGTGCCTGTGCCCACAATGTCAAGAAAGTGGCTACCACTATACTACCTTTTCTGAGGAATATCATGCTAAAGGACGTTGGTCATAGAGCACTTTGGATTTCTGTTAGCACTTTACTCCATTCTATCAAGATCTGCAAAAGATTCCCTGTGTGGCTAGACACCTCTTCCTAACTACTAATCACTTTTTGTAACCAACAAAGTTTAGAGTTTTCCATCTGTCATTCTCGTATGCATTATCTACCTTGCTCACTGGCTGACTTTTGTTAGGAATAGGATAAATTTGGAATTTCACCCTCATGAAAAGCCTTTTCTTCCAAAACAGAAGACCAATGAGTTAGCACTTCATTTTTTCCCAACAATCTTTTTTTCTTTTATATTTCCTGTAATGTATTTTGGTTTTGCACAGATATATAACTGCATTCATCACAGTGCGTCCAGATCTAAGTTCAAGATGACAGGTCTGACCATGGTGATACTGTCCTAGGGAACAGAAAGGTTTACCCACTGTATGGAATGATCCTATTGAATTTAGTTGCCAAAGAGACTGGAGCTATCTCTCATCTTTATTGCTCACTGGTCTCCTCTGTAAGCAGAAATAACTTTTGATGTATTCAGAACTCATTGAATACCAATACATTGGAGACATAGCCACTAGACCCCATTTCAGATGTAAAGACAATAAAAAAGAATTATACAGATTCTTAAAATGTAATATTCATTTGGATATAATCACTCTGCATCAGACTATGGTACATAAAACTTGACAAGTGCATTGCTTATATGTAGCCCATACAAGATTGACTGTGTTGGAATGCACACCATATCAGAAAATATCTTCCAATTCCTAGGCCTCATACGTAATAAAGTTTCATGAAGAGGCAAAATTTGTTCACTGGTTGACAATGAGATATCTAAGAGAGCATCATTATACCATAAATGAGTTAGGATTCAAAATGCCTTAATTTTTACTTTCTGCACATGCAAATCCTAATTGATTAATCAATAAATCTGATTATTTGAGAATACTTTACAATGTGTATTTCAAAATATTATTTGAGAAATTGTGCAACAAGCTAATATCCTGTAGATACCTGTCTAAAACCTTTGCCCCTACTCATACCCTAATAATTAGAATGTAATTTAAAATACTTTAAGCCCAGTTCATTCAGTCACATATTTTACAATGATATAAGTTTGGAAATTAATAAATAATACCTACAACAGCCAAAAAATTTGTATCACATTGATATACACTCAAATTTCATATATGGCATTGCCCAGTATTTAATAGCAAAGGTCGAATCTTTATGATGAGTAAAACTGATAAGAGAGTAAAGTTCATCCTCCTACCTGGTAATCAAATAGGAAAGGAATGTGTTTTATGTTACAGCATTAAAACTACTGCTTTCTTCCTTGTTGCATTATTTTTGAAATAATGTATTCATAATCTTTAAAGAAATTCAGGAAAGTACTTTGAGTGTAAGTCTGAATATTCCAGTCCATTAATAAGTAGTAACATTTTATAACTGAGTATCTGATCTTCACTAAGTTACAAAAATTCTTCTAAGCTTCATTTTCAGCAAATTAAACCTGCCATGTCTACCTTTACTTTGTACATAACATCCATTTGCAGAAAATTTGTATCAGGCTGAATGGGAATTCCTTTACATTGTTGAATACTGAACCATTACCATAAATTAATGAGTTCCTACATAACATAATATAGTAATTTCTTTGTTAAATTTAGTACATGAAGGTGTACAATTCCTACTGGTTAAATGTACTTTATGTATCTTCATCTGTTTATGTCCAAACCTTTGTTTTATGAGATCTTTATTAACCAACACTTTTAAGCATTCACCTTCAATTGAATCAAGGGAATCTTATCAAGTTCAGATGGAAGATATTTCTTGAAACATCTGGTGGTCAAGTTACTTGTTGTTCAGCTTATGGACTACATTTACAGACCATTTGCTTAAGGTATAATATAAAACATTTTGCTTGTCCATCTCTGTCTGGATAAGTTTAAGGGAAAATAAAGACTATTGACACTGGACTGCAATTATTTCTCCTTGCTCTTTTACATGACGGGTGAAATATACTGATGCATCAGTAGTTTGCCTTTTATGATATAACTCTAGTTTCGTCAGATCTGTTTTCCTAGAACTAGTCCAGATGACACTGTAACTGCAGTTAGATGATAATATTTGCATTGTTATTTTTCAAATAAATGTATGCAGGATACTGGTATAGAATATAAGGGCACATTGTTTTATAGTAACCATGGTTAGTACACACTTTCACATCACTTTTGAAACTCATTTTTGTTTTCTCATTTAGTTACTATAAATCAATGATCACCACCAGCATGTGCTTTGTAAGGAAATTCACCAAAGTTCACAGCAACATCAATAGCAAGTGATTGACATGGAGAAATTTGCCTTAATGTTTGACTCAGTAAAAGGTCAGCTTCCCTTTTATCAACAGGAGAATATGGACCTAAGATGAGTGTTACATAAGGCCTAAATGTCCAATCACATCACATTTGATCCATGTTAACTTATTGTATTGGCAAGTTAGCACTTGTTTTGTATAGCATCATCATACACAGTAGCTAAAGTATGCAAGATAAGCTGTATGACAAGAAAGGCAAATAAAGAAATATAATTGATTTACTGTTTCAATATCAATAGAAAGGCAAATAAAGAAATATAATTGATTTACTATTTCAATATCAATAAAGAGATTTTCATAAAATGAATAACCTACAAATCACAAAGTACATGAACTACATTCCAACAAAGAGATATTTTTTGCATGTGTTCATAAAAATACAGAGAAAACACTGGTGATATAATAAACACAATGTGATAAATATTGTTGATGATCTAATGAAAAATAAAACTACTTATCAACATACAACAGCAATGCAACAGTCAAATTTTTTGTGTGCCTCAGCAGATTATTATTTTGCAAGAAATTTCACTTGCTGCAAGGGAAAAATAAAAGGTGTAAAGATTTTATTTTCTCTTAGTATAGTACAAACAAATAAAAAAGTTATATAGGTTCAAGTTCTGGTTGTTGCACTTAGCCTGCAGTTAACCTAACTGTTCATTCTTCCTTGGGGGCCGGTCAATAAAATGAGTGCCTGGCTTAGGATAGAAGGGTGAAAGGCGTGCATGGAATAGAGTGAAATGGAACTATGTGGTATACTGGGGTCGACGTGCTGTCAATAGACTGAACCAGGGCATGTGAAACATCTGGGGTAAATCATGGAAAGGTCTGTGGGGCCTGGATGTGGATAGGGAGCTGAGGTTTCCTGGCGCTACTCGCTGACGCAGGGGGTGGCGATGCTATTTCCCTGTGGGGCGGTGTGGCGTCAGGAATGGATGGAGGTGAGCAAATATGAATATGTACATGTGTATATCTGTATATGCATGTGTATGTATATCTATGTATATATGTATATGTTGTTATGTATATGTATGTATTGTGCATAATGTGCATTTATGTATGTATGTATGTATGTGTGTATGTGAGTGAATGGATCTTTCTTCATCTGTTTCCTGAATATAAATATAAATATGTGTATGTGTGTGTGTGTACGATCATGAATGAAAATTCGCCTTTGACAAGGCTCTATTATTGGGAGTACAGTCTCTTCATAGAACTTTTCACTCCAAAGGAGATTACATT
The DNA here is from genome assembly GCA_038088735.1 of Panulirus argus. NCBI lineage: Eukaryota > Metazoa > Arthropoda > Malacostraca > Decapoda > Palinuridae > Panulirus > Panulirus argus. Next base: position 8,211 of record JAYMFT010251746.1, read on the forward strand.
TCTCTGCTACTGTAAGTAGCCCAGCCTTGGGCTGTAGGAACATGAGAAAGGTCTTGGCTAACACCAGGGCTCTTTCAGAGAAATTGGTCCTTTGGTAATTATAAATGAATAAATACAAAGCACGAGTTGTAAAGGGTTAAGGTGCCAGGATGCACATATTAAATGATTTCATTAATGTGAAATTTATTTGAATTAAATATACAGGAACATTCTCATTATATATAGTCAACTGATGATACAATGTTACAGTTGTTAAAGAATGTTTTTTCTTTAAAAGGAAAACTTTGTCATAAAATTTTTCTAAATTTCAGAAGCAGTTGATGGCTGCAGGAAAAGACTTTATCATTGTACTGCTGTCAGAAATATTTCCAGCAAAGTTAGCAGCCATGAATGATGTTGATGCATGGGTCCAAGTGGCATGCCCTCGACTTTCTATAGACTGGGGTGCTTCTTTCCCTCGGCCACTTTTAACCCCTTATGAAGCAACCGTAGCCCTAAAACACGCTACATGGCATTCTCAGCACTACCCAATGGATTTTTATGCTAATGAAAGCTTAGGAGAGTGGACTCCAAACCATAAACCACCCTGTCCTTGTGGTTTGACACGGAGCACTGGCTGCAAAGGGTTAAGGTGCCAGGGTGCACAGAATAAATAATTTCATTAACTATAATCATTCAAATTAAACATATTATCATTCCATTTATTTTCCTTGTAAGCCCTATTATAATTGTAAACATATACACAAAATACCAATGAATCCAGATAGGTATAGACAATGCTAGAAATTTTATTTTGCATATTTTACTTTCAACCAGAAACTAGTCACTTCCTGCCTAGATGTATGATGAAAGATGGCATATGGCCTCTCCACACTGTGCTTCCTCTGTAATGCTGTATATTTTTTCACTAAGCTATATCCTTACAAGTGCACTATACCTGTCCTTTCACATTACCTACTTTTTTCACATAAAAATGTATTCATTAATGTTGCTCTGCTTACTAATATCTTTCTCTAATACCTTATTCTTTACCTATTTCATTGAAAACCAAAATAACCAGTCGCTTTTACTTTCAAAGCTGTTCTTTTGAAACAATGCATGCTTGTTACTGGGTAAGCTAACCATAAACACTGCAAACCAATATTCTGTGATGAGGATATCAGAGACTCTTCAGTATAAAGAATGCCACTACAATCCTTAAAGAAATTATTTCTCATGAGTGATCTTTTAAAAAATTTTCCTATATAGCTGAACAGTGTCTCCAGGCCATGACACCCACTCCCAATATGGATAGGAAATTTCTTTAGTAAACACCATTTGAGTTTCATATTAATATCTCAGATTGTGAATCACTGTAAGTCAGTTTTAGATTCGTCAACAATACACCTGACTTAAGACAACCTATAGTGCTATAATTTTACAGGTAGTATTAAAACTACTGACTCCTACATCACATGCACTCAAATTACATTTCCACTGTGATCACAGAGACTGTAACCATTTTATAGCACTGTTATATGAGACCCATACCTAATACTGGGGAGGAATTTTTTAAGGAATTATCTTCTTACTTTTATAGTAATTCAACCACCTGAGTACAAGAGTTCCATTTTAAATGACTGGTTTTACCAGAACTGTTAGTGGTAGCTGTCCTACATAATGAATCCTTGCCTTGACTACTTAACAGAATGCTTATTTTTATGGTTATTTAACTCTGTAATGCCTAAAAAGCAATTGACTATTTTTTTTTTTGTTTATTGTATGTACCCTGACAAGTTATGATGAAATACATTTCTGGACACCTGTCATAATTCAAATATGTCAAGTCAGACCATAAAAATGCATTTCATATGGTGTGTGTTTGTGTGAATATGTATTTACATTCCTGATCAGTTTTCCTGAATTAGTTCTTATGGACTGATTACCATTCACAGACAGAACTATACTCTGTCATGAAATAATTTAAAGGATACTTAATGAAAACTTCTTGAAAAAGGTCTGTCTTAAAACATGGTGATGAGGGCTTTTGGTGCCTCTAGGGTGAACTGAGGGTTTGAGGGTTACTGGGAGGGAGAGGGAGGGGCACGATGATTACTTATATCACCCCTGAATTATCAGATTCAACAAATGTAGCCATATTACAGATAGTGCATACGATATTTAATAGGCTAACATTAAAAATATGAAGGTATCACAGTGTAGGAAACCCACACTTTCGCTGTAACTTCAAAGTTTTGACCAGTATCAAACCTCCAAAGCACCTTACAATCAATACTTGCATGAGTATCTTTTACATTATTTCCAGACATACTGAAATGTTTACACTTACAGCAGAAACAGTATGTAAAGGGGAAGCGTTCAACACGAATGTAATTTCCAAGCTAGTAGGATATAAATTGAATGATATAATACTATGACATAATTAGAATATGCTTGATTAATACATAAATACAGTGAAATGTCTTCAGTTCAGAACAGTTGGGACCAAACATTTGCCTGACTAATGGTTTTTTACTAAGTATAGATAGTGAACATTTTCAAGGATTCGGAAGGTTTAGCAAACAGTTAAGTCTAGAAGTGCATCTAATAAAATATGATCATATAACAATCATCCCCTGGGGATAGGGGTGTAAGAATACTTCCCCCGTATTCCCTGCGTGTCGTAGAAGGCGACTAAAAGGGGCG
>JAYMFT010251757.1:0-10895 GCA_038088735.1 Panulirus argus
TCACCCCCCCCCCCCCCCCCCCCACATTAGCGAGGTAGAATTAAGAACAGAGGGCTGAGCATTAAGAGGGAAAATCCTCACTTGGCCCCCATCTCTGTTCCCTTGGAAAAGCAAAAATGGGAGGGGAGGATTTCCAGCCTCCCGCTCCCTCCCCATTTAGTCGCCTTACACGACATGCAGCCATGGCAAAACCTTATCATAGGTGATCCTCCTTGACTTTTCAATGTATTTCAAATTTTGTGCTAGTATTTGATGCTTGTCCATTGCTTTTATTGTCAGATTAGCTGAGGCACAAGTCCTCACTTTTTTGTTGACACACAAAAATATCTGAAATTCATTTAGGATTTGTCCACATTAGAGTAGATGTTAAAAACTGTACAAATGAAATTGGTATTATATGATTCCTTTTCTTAAATTCTTTCATCCAGTTCTTAATTTCAACTCTCTCTCTCATTTCCAAGAATGCTTACTTGAGATGCTCTAAACTGAGAATGATGGACAGAGGTTAATTGTACTGTTTCTTTAAAATGGAGACCAAATCATGGTGCTATTCACAGAGATTACAGTTCATACAAAGTTGAAGTTGAAATTATCTTATTTTCCTAATTCAGAGTCCGCTAGTGACATCACTTTTGAATATGAGAGTAATATGTTTGTGAATTTAATCTTGAGATCCTATGATTTGACAAAATTAACTAATTATCGGTCATAAACTTGTTCATACTGACTCGTCAGCTATGACTATAAGACTTGCTCCCATTTATAACTTAAACAAGATCTTTATGATAATCCACATAAAACAAGATAGCTTAATGTTAGTTTTTCTGCAGGTATACAAGAATAGCACCATGCCTCGAGGATTAGTCTTCATGGCTAATTATAAAGATTTCTTTAACAATGAGCATACCAGTCGTGAGGGCTCAGAAATTGATGTGAAGAACCTCACGGTTTTATTGTCGCAAATGGGTTACATGATACCCAAACAGCATATCAACTTGAACAAATATGTAAGTATGTACAAATAGTTAGATTTCAGTATTTGCTAGATATGTCTGTCTGTTCTAGGTATTTCCTCACTTATACAGGAAACAGTAAACAAGAATGAAAAGGTAACATATATATATAGTTGTTTCATATACTTGATTGCTGTTTCTTGCATTAGTGAGTTAGTGCTAGGAACAGACAAAGAAAGACCACATCCACTCATAAGCATTCTCTAGCTGTATGATGCACCAAAACACAGCTCCCTACACACAACCAGTCCCACAGACATTTCCATGTATTCATACATACATACATATACATATATACATACATACACATGCATATACACATGTACATATTCACACTTGCTTGCCCCCATCAACTCCTGATGCCACCTCGCCCCAGGGGAATTAGCATTGCCATCCTTCGCGCCAGCGAGGTAGCGCCAGGAGACAGATGAAACGGCCACATTCACTTACGCTCAGTCTCTAGCTGTCACATGTAATGCACTGAAACCACAGCTACCTTTCCATGTCCAGGTATACCGGGATCGACGTGCTGTCAGTGGCATGAACCAGAGCATGTGAAGCATCTGGAGTAAACCACGGAAAGGTCTGTGGGGCCTGGATGTGGAAAGAGAGCTGTAGTTTGGTAGAGATAGTCAGTAAGAACACTAGGTAGAAGCCTCTGCAAACACTGCGCCAGAGTTGCCTTCTGCTAATGGCTTGTTAAGGGTGGGGCTCTAATGGCTAAGAAGTGGCACTGGAATCCACTAGTTATGGAGAATATATCGCCATGGCCACTCCCTTCAGGGAGTTCCAGGACGGAACAGGCATCAGAAATATAAATAGATAGATGGCAGCTATCCACTCTCAGGTTCCAGTTGATAATGGTTGTTATGAAAACCAGCATGTTAGGCTACCAGGTTTCCTGCCAGCATGGTAGGAGATAAAAAACATAGTTGTACTTCATAGTGCAAATGCAAGCTTTTTCATGTTCTATGATTTGTTTTCTCATTTTTTTTCAGGAGAGTTGTACTTCATAGTGCAAATGCAAGCTTTTTCATGTTCCATAATTTTTTTTTTTTTTTTTTTTTTTTCAGGAGACAATAAAAGCCCTTCGAGAATTCCTGTCACATGAGGAGTTGAAATCTGTGGACTCTTGTATTGTGATCATTATGAGTCATGGTCGTGATGAAAAGTCTTTTTACACTTCTGACAATCTCTACCTTACTGTAAATGATGTCGTAGAGAGATTTAGCAATAAAGAGTGCCCAGCTTTAAAAGGAAAACCCAAGATATTCATCTTCCAGTATTGCAGGTTTGTTGTAGTATGGATAGATTCTTTAAATGATGTTGTATATGTTTCAGTAGCTTTTGAATTTGCTTGAAGAAACTATATTTTTTCTTATAGATACATTATTAGAAGTAATTATGTATTTTTTCATTATGTACTTTGACAGATTCACATGTAGTATTCTTCAGATCTTGTACAATTTTCTTCCGTCCTCACTTTGCTCACTTCACCTGTTATCATTAACATGAATGCAAATTATTTATCCAGTTCTTTTCTGTTGATAGAGAATGACCCTTTTGAGAGTTGATTATCTGTAGGATCCACCTTGTGAATTTTGAAAGGCACTTCAATCTTTTATTGTCCCACGCCCTTGTGAAGATGCACAGTAGAAACTCCCACTTTGTTTAAGTCCACCATGAAACATGTAAAGAAAGCAGTATGACTGATCATTGTAGTATAGTCTAAAGAAGATTGCACGTCTTGCAAAATATTTAATTAAATTCAGGGTACCCACCAGTTTGGTATCCCCTCTGTCGTGAGTGATTCATTAGTTGCCATTGCTTATGACATGTTGTTTTAATGTGGCAGGTTAAACTGGACCATCAGCAAAACCAGGGTTGTTTCACCTCTCAGAGCTCTACTTTTAACGTGATCCTGACCAAATGTCAAGTGATTCTTGAACTCATAATGATTTGCAATATATTTTGGTTAAAAGTTGGAAGTAATTGAACTGTTCAACAGAGGTATTCAGTAGTTCAGTGTGAGTACATTACCGATGCTTCACTAGATACATTTAACCTTGCAAAGGGTGTTAAATGTATGGCAGGTTATAGCAGTGTAACAAATAAGTTCACTTCAGCTCGAGTTCACACACAAAAAAGAAAGGTTAAAAACATGTTACCACCTCTTAACCATGAAACTTTTTCTTTGATGAAGGAGAGAGGTCACTGCTAAGGCAAAAGCCAAGCAGGTAAAAAAGGACTGGCACAGTTTTTGAGGCATGTTCATGCTACAGGAGGAGAGCTGCGATTTGGTCGCTGTGCCTTGATTGTTTCCAAAGAAAAACTGTATGAAAAATGCAGGAAGGAGCAGAGGTTTAGGAAGAGGTGCATTAGGGCGTGAGGGAAAGTTGGAGTTATTCAAGGTGGACTTAAAACAAGGAGGAAAGATAACCAGGAGTGGCTCTCTCTGTTAGAGAAACGCCTATAGTATCATGATCGGAAAAGTGAAGGAGAGATATTGACATGTAGATTTATCAATAGAAGAAAAGTTTTCACACTTTGGAAAAAGGAGAGCATTGCCATATGAATAGCGTATGAAATGATTTCCAGCACGGTGAAAGCTAAATGTGAGTTAAAGAAATGAGAAATTTTCCAGATTTGTTAAACCAGGTCTCATCCTTGAATTACCTCAGGACAAGAATGATCAGCCCAAGGTTTGGAATAAGAGAAGGTTTTGAAGGAAGCGCAGATATATACTTCTGTTCCAAGAAAAATATGCTCAGAAGACAGAATCATTGCCAAGAGGTAATGGTTGGGTTATTAGTATAGGTTTAATTCCTTATGGCATCAGTATACAGAAGTAGTAGGTAGGAACATTAGGCAGGAGCATTAGGTAAAAGTAGTAAGTTAGAATATTAGAAGTGATGGTTGGAACATTTGGTAGGAGCTTCTGGAAATGCTGCTCAAGAGTTGTTCTCTGCTACTGGCCTTTTAAGGGTGAGGCACTGAAGGGTAAGAAGTGGCACTGGAGTTCATCAGTTATGGAGTCTTTTGCTGTAGCCTCTCCTTTCAGGGAGTTCCCAGATGGAACAGGCATTAGACATATAGACAGATAGAAAGAGATCTTTTAAGAATGACAAGGGATGCTGGATTGTCACCTCCATGTGTGTGATTGAAATGTGTTTGTATTATTCCGTTAAATTAGGAGACATCTGAAAAGATGTTGAGAAAATGATGACCAAATAAGAGTAAAGTGAATATAAAATTACCCTTTTATTTTCCAGGAGTAAAGCTACATGTTGATGTGTCGATCTGGTTGTTTAAACCCAATTTTAGCCTTTTAAGTATGCAGTTCTTCTCTTTTAAGTTAACCCTTATTCTTTTTACTTTATTTCTGTTCTTGTACTGGCATTAGGGAGGCATTGTAATGCTTCAGTGATTTTTAGTAGTCTTTTCAAAATATAGATATCCTTAGTAGTTATTTTGTGTATTAGATCATTGGCATCTAAGTATGTGGATATGCATGATGTCTGAATTTTTATAGATGATGATACATTTGTTGAATTTCTTATTCAGGGAAGATTTTATATGCCACCCTATTTTGAATTCAAAACAAAGTATGTATGGCACAGAGTTTGGCTGATATTTAAATAAAGTTGATCCTTAGACAGTGTCAAAGATTTTAGAAATTTTCAGTATAGTGTAGACTTTTAGTATAGTTTTTTGTGAAGTCTTTGATATCTTTTGATATACTGCAGCCTCCTATTTTTTTTTATGATTTTTTCTAGTTAATCATAAAAGAATAAAAGGAAAATGAATTAACAGGGGTTCAGGACCCGATGTTGGAGTAGAAGCAACACCACAAAGAGTGGTGTATACCCATGGTCTTAATGTCCAGACAGATTCAGCTCATTTTGGTGAAGCAGTTGTACATAGGGATCCAACCTTCACTGACATGTACATCGTTTATTCTACCGTTGAAGGTAAGAGAAAACCTTCCAGAAATAGTTTTCCAGTTGTATATTTTGTAATAAGTATTGTTATTATTTCATTTATTTTTTCATATAATTTTTGAAGTCCACCTTGGTATTGACTTGTAACAGCAGCAGCAGTCAAGAACTTGAATGGGTTGGTAGGGCACCCATGACTGCCATCAAGTGACTGGGACCCACCTAACTTCAAACAACATTGCTTCTAGACTTGCAGTTTCCTCTACATTTTGGCAACATTTGCTACCCAGATCCAAACTCCAGATGCATAAATGCCACATACAGATCAGTTTCTTTCTCCAGGTATTTCTCACACAGATTCTTTAAAGCAAACACCTAGTCCACACATCCTCTACCTCTCCTAAAACCACACTGTTCCTCTCCAGTCAGACGTTTTGTGCACTCTTCCACTCCCTTAATCACCACTCTCCTGTACACTTAACAGTTATACTCAATAGAATTATACCTCTGTATTTCAAGCATTTACTTTTGTACCCTGAAACAGATATGGTCCAAATACCTCTCTTTTCTCTTGCACTAGCAGTTTAACCTCCTCATATTACCACTCACCATTTTCTGAGGTGCCAAATTTCCAAAAATGCCCAACTCTGCAACCACATATGTAAGCTCTGCTTTCCTAAATTTCTCATACTCCTCTCTCACTCTCATTTAATTCACTGTCTACAACATTCAGTTTCTGTTGGTGTTTATGTGCAGAGGACTCAGTTTCCAAACTCACTCACTTTCACCAATCTTTCACACATCATTTTCCCTTTTCTTGAAATTTGAAATATTACACTTGAAATATTACAAACTTTCATCCCCCACAATGCCATCATCAAGAAATTATCAGAATGATCCTGCCTGTTACCCCTCTTAGTCCTTTCCCATAAAGCAACCTCTCCTTTGTGTGCTTGTCAGTTAGCACGTACTCTTCATTCCCAACCTCACTCATCCACATACACTAACATGCACATTTTCTAACCCTTTCTGTACTTTGGATGTCAGTATACTGTTACTTAGCAGGGTGCTGTCATTGTCACTCATTGAATAATTTCACATGTGCATTTTAAGCTCTTTTGGGTAGCCATAGATGGCACCCCAAGCATAAGATGAGCCACTGGAATTGCCTGGAGGTCTTGGTAACCAACTAGTGACCATAGTGGGTGGTTGTAAGCCTTTTCTAGGGACTCGTTAGGTCTAAGGCACTCACCCACCCCCACTCATAGCATCTGCTGCCACACCCTCATTGCAACCTCACTTAGAATTCGCTTCTGTAGTAGCTAAATTGATTTTGCTAAACTGCAAATGATTAACTCTTTATTCACAAGAAATGATTAACTCTTTATTCACAAGAAAAGAACAATGATTATGATTGTTTTCTGTGCATATGATTATGCAAATGAAAAAAGAATGTACCATTTCATAGACATAGGGGAGGTACCATTTGCAATTCAATAGTGTTAAGCTGTAACAGGTATTTCTGATCACCAATCCTTTATCAGCTCTCAGCAAGCTGTTCCCCATTTTCATTTAAGTCAGGTATCCCATGCCCACCAATTAATCTCTTAACTGCCACACCATCCACTCTTTCATTCCAATCTCGTGTACTTTTATGTGAATAGGACGTGGTTAATGCAGACAGGATACATAAATATAAAAAGGTGTGTGATAATAGAGAATGCTCAAGAGATGGGACTCCATGAGTGTGAAAGTCAATTACCATACAGTACAAAAAGGTAATAACACATTGGTAAGTACACACACATTTTGTTGGATTTTCCATAATGTAAGAGCCAAGAAGAATTATATTCAGCATGTAGCTAATTTCTTTTATATTTTTACCTATTGCAGGTTTTGTATCATTTCGTCACCCCAACAGAGGATCATGGTTGATGGAAGCTATCTGTCATGTTTTCATGAACAATGCTTATAATTCAGAACTAGAATCTTTAATGAAAATGGTAAGTTTTGTAACAAATGAACATAAATGTTTCAGTTTTAGAAGTACTTTGCTCAAGTATGTAAACAGAAACATACTCTTTCAAAATTCATAGTATTTATATGTCTGTGTAGTGTGAATGCTTAGTTTTATTCAGTAAAGCAGAAGAATGTTGAGCAGTAACAAGGCAAACATGCTTTGCGACTGGAAAGTGTATGTTGTGGTCATGTATAGTGTCACTTCTAGCATTCCAGAAAACTCACAGAAAAGGGCTTCTAGATCCATTTTCTTGGTTGGGAAAGAGATTGAGCCCTTTGAAGGATTGTTGAGTGTGGCTGATGATGGTGTGATGTTTGGGGTGAGGAGGTAAGTGAAATGAGAGAGGTTTGGTGAAAAGAGAAAAGGTGGTGAAAGCTTTACGGAAGATGAAGTGCAGCAAAGTGGTTGGAATGGACTGGGTTGCAGATAAATTTTTTAAGGAGGAGGATGTTTGTGTTGTTAATTTGTTAGTTTGGATTTTCAGTGTTTGTGTGGCTCATGATGAGATACCTTAGGATTGGTGGTATTCCTGTATGTAGTTTAAATGTACCTAATAAGTTGTATGGGAGAGTAATGATTAAGAGGGTGGTGGCTTGAACAGATTGGGAAGGAACAGTGTGGCTTCAGGAGTGATTGAGGATGTATGGATCAGGTGTTTGTTTTGAAAGGTATGTGCAAAAGAAACAGGAGGGCTTGTATGTGGCATTATGGATATAGAGAAAGCGTACAGTGGGGTTGATAGAGAAAGCTGTTAGAAGCAGTTGAGTGTTTTTATTAAGAAGGTAATATGTGTAATTTAGGAAGGGAGGAGGGTAAGTGGTTTCAGGTGAAGTTGTGTCTTTGACTGGGGTGTGTAATGTCACCATGGCTGTTTAATTTGTTAGTGAGGAAGTGGATGCAAGGGTCTTGAAGAGAGGATTAGGTATGCTGTCTCTTGGGGATGTGGGGGGCCAGGGAGTTGAGTCATTTGTTATTGGTGAGAAACTGTTGTCCGAGTTTGGGAGAGTGTTTGAGAAAAAAGACTTGAACCAAATATGAATAAAAGCAAGGTTAGTAGGTTTGGCAGGGGAGAGAAACATTATTTAGAATGTGATTTTGAATGAAGAGAACTTGGAGGAAGTGGAGTGTTTTAGATACGTGGAAGTTGATATGGTTGCAAATGGAACCACAGAAATGGAGATAAGTCATGGAATAGGTGAGGGGACACAGGTCTTGGGTACACTGAGGAAAGTGTGGAAAGGGAGTTCACTGTCCATAAGATCAAAGATGGTTATGTTTGATGGTATAGTTAGTAGTCTCATCAGTGCTGTACAGATGCAAGGCATGGGTCTTAAACAAGAATGTAAAGAGGATGGATGTGTTGGAAATGAAATGTCTGAGGGCAGTATGTGATGTAAGGAGGATTGATCAAATTAGAATTGATTCGATACAAGAGAGGTCTAGTAGTGAGAGTGATATATATGAGATATCTGTTGAGGGTGTGCTGTAATGGTTTTAATTGTGGGAAGGATAACTAAGAGGGGTATGCATGCCAAGAATGGAGGGAACAAAGAAAAGGGGGCACCAAGGAAAAGGTGGAAGGATGGAGCAAAGCATACTTTGAATGTTCGAGGCCTGAACATGCAGGAGGGTATGAAACTTGCAAGTTGTAGAGCGGCTGGAGTAATGTGGTATACAAGGGAAAACATTCTGTTAGTGAGTAGCATTTTCTCACTCAAATATGCCACCATACTGTGTCATCTGAAAACAATAATTGACTCAACTCCCAAGCACACCAGCCGGATTGCAGATGATGTAAAGGTTATGAGAGTAGAGAGAAATGTGGAAGATTGCATCAAATTAAGGGGGAACCTAGACACTCCAAAGTTGGTATGATATGTGGTTGATGAAGTTCCACATAAGCAGATTTAAAGTAATGAGGATGGGTCGTAGTGAAAGGAGGCCTTGATATGAATATCATCTAGCAAGAAATAAGCTGCGGTAATTTTTGTGTGAGAGAGACTTGGAAGTCAGCATAGTCTCTAATCCTTTGCCAGAATCCCACCGAAGGGGAATAGTTAAGATGACCATCTTTCCGTTTGCAAATATTAGAATTTCGTTCAAGTTCATGGATAAAGAAACATTCAACAAACAGTTTACATCATACGTAAAGCCAGAATGAGAATATGCTTCATAGATTTGGTCACTGCACCTAAAAGAGCACAAAGAACTAAGAGAAAATGTGCATGTGAGAGTAACAAAGATGATAGCAAAATTAAGAGAGCTGAGTAATGGGGAAAGGCTAGATGCTTTAAATTTGCCCACCTTGAAAGAGGCAGTAGTAAGGAGTGACTTGATCACAACTTGAGTTTTTGAAATAGATTGATGATGTAGACAGCGAGCAGTTCTTCAAGAGATATATGTATAGAGCAACCAGAGGACATTACATGAAATTAAGCAAGAAATTTTTATTAAAGATGCAAAAAAGTACTTTTTCTGTATGAGTGGTTGATGAATGAAGCAGAATGACTGAGGACATAGTTAAGAAGTTGTTTGGCAGTAGATAATGCTAAAAAGATTGGGCTCCAAGAGTGTAAAACTACTTTCCTGTACAGTACAAATAGGTAATTATATAATACACATATATGTATACACATTGACCTTTCTCCAGGATACCATTGTGTAGGGCTCCTGCACTGCTCAGGAAGCCAGCCTTGAAAAGAAGTACTGTGATGTTCAGTTTGTCTTTGTGGGTTGTACACAGTTCAGTTGACAAATATCAGTGTGAAAGATGCATCTTGGGCATGCATGGTCATATGATAGAGTAAGATTGGTTTGTGTTGTGTTAGAGAGATGGATAGTGTCCACAGTGCAGATGAGAAGCCATAACTTGTACATACCTGGGGAGTGAAATTGCAAATGGCTGTATATGTGGCAAAGAGGAGTTGAGACTGGATTGAGATGGTTGTTGTGAAGTGTTTGTTGGGGTATTTGTCAGTAACTTTTATCAGTTTTGTGTTTCCTGGGGTTTTGCGGATCTATGAATGTTAGTTGTTCAGAGGTGTGAGGCAGGGATAAGTTTTTATTTATTCTTGGTACTTGTAAGTTTTCTGATTGCATTTAGCTTTTTTATGACCTTTGTATTGATGTTACATTTCCGTGTATGTATCTTGGACCCCAGCCACCTTTCAGACAATACAAAGATTAAGCCATCTTATGTCCAAGATTCTAACTTCCACTCTGAAGACATAGAACCCACTCTTTCTTACTTATCTTGCACTAACAGCATAAAGGTGGACACAGTATCACTTCACCCAACAGCTCCTTAGAAAGAGGTCTTGGGAAGGAAGGTAGAGCATCAGTCAGTTGACCAAATAGCTCTCTTAGTTCACTTTTTTATTGATTTAAAGAATGTGCAAGTCAAAGAGGATAGATATCTGGATGTTGATGGAGAAAATATAGCCTTTTTACTTAATGTATTAAGAAAGGTATATGTTTTGTTGTCTTCCATTAATGATTTACATAATCTTTTTCTTTTCAGGTTTCTCGACGGGTACGTGAAAATTATACGGATGATGGTAGTAAGCAGGTGTGCGAATTTGTTCAGAGAGCCTTTGACCGACATTTCTACTTCAACCCTGAGCCATTACGTTACACGTAGGATTTCACCATTCTGTATCAGAACATTCTACTTTATGACGTGGTACAACAGTATTTATTTAAGAAAGAATAAGACTCTATCCTATGTTCTTAACGCTACCTTGCTAATGCGGGAAATGGTGAATATGTGTGAATATGTTCCAAAAGAAGGAACAGAGAAGGGGGCCAAGTTAGAATTTTTCTCTAAGGCTTAGTCCTCTGTTCTTAACGCTACCTCGCTAACGCGGGAAATGGCGAATATGTATGAATTTTTTTTTCGTACATATTTGCCTTTTCCCACGTTAG
>JAYMFT010251768.1:0-10895 GCA_038088735.1 Panulirus argus
CTCTATATTTCAATCAGGGCCCGGCCTTGATGTGGACTTTTGTCCGTGACTGGAGCCTTCAACATAAAAAAAAAAAAACATATGAGCCACCACACAGAAACACATGACGCACTACACTTAAACACTTAAGGCACCACACAGTAACACCTGAACTATGACACGAGAACATATGAGCCACCAAACGGGAACATATGAGCCACAACACGAGATCAAATGAGCCAACACACAGGAAACACATGAGCCACTACACTAGAACACTTGAGAAACCACACAGGAACAAAAGGACCGCTACAAAGAAAACATGAGCTGCTACACGTATTCACATGAGCGACCACACAGGAACACGTAAACCATTACACGAGAACTCAAGAACAAACACACAGGAACACAAGGGCCACCACACAGGAAACATGAGCTATTACACGGGGAACACACGAGCTACCACACTGGAAGACATGAGCCATTACACGAGAACATTTGAACCACCATACAGGAACATATGAGCCACTGCACGAGAACACATGTACCACCACACATAAACACATGAGACATTACACGAGAACACATGAGCCACCACACAGCAACACATGAGCCGCTACACGAGAGCACATGAGCCAACACACGAAAACATATAAGCTACCACACAGAAACAAATGAGACATTACATGAGAACACTTGAACCAAAACACAGGTACAGATGAGCCAATACACGGAAACACATGAGCCACCACACAAGAGCATTTGAGCCTCTACAAAGGAACACATGAGCCATCACAAGGAACATATGAACCAGTACACGAAGTCACATAAGTCACCACGCAGGTACACTTCAGCCATTACAAGAAAACACATGAGCTACCACGCAGGAACACGTAAACCATTACACGAGAACATATGAACCAACACACAGGAACACACGAGCCATCACACAGGAAAACATGAGCCACTACACTGGGAACACGCGAGCTACCTCACAGGAAGACATGAGCCATTACACGAAAACATTTGAGCCAACATACGGGTACATATGAGCCACTACACGAGAACACATATACCAACACACAGAAATACACGAGACATTACAAGAGAACACATGAGCCACCACACAGCAACACATGAGCCACTACACGAGAGCTCATGAGCCAACACACGAGAACATATGAGCTACCACACAAAAACAAATGAGCCATTACATGTGAACACTTGAATCACAACACAAGAACACATGAGCCACTACACGAGAACATATAAGCCACCACAAAACACACATGAGCCTCCACGCGAAAGCATATAAGCCAATACAAAGGAACGCATGAGCCATCAAAAGGAAACATATAAACCACTACACGAAATCATATAAGCCACCACACACGTACACGTGAGCCATTACACGAAAACACATGAGCCACCACACGGGGAAACACAAGAGGCACCACACGTGAACAAATAAACCAACACACAGGAACACACGAGCCACCACACAGCAAAACATGAGCCACTACACCGAGAACACACGAGCTACCACACAAGAAGACATAAGCCATCACACAAAAAAGTTGGAGCCGCCATACAAGATTATATGAGCCACTACACGAGAACACATGCACCACTACACAAAAACACACGAAACATTACACGAGAACACATGAACCACCACACAGCAACACATGAACCACTACACGAGAGCCCATGAGCCAACACACAGGAACACATGAGCCGACGCACAGGAACATATGAGCCAACACACGAAAACATATGAGCTACCACACAGAACAAATGAGCCATTACATGAGAACACTTGAACCACAACACAGGAACACATGAGCCACTACACGAAATCACATAAGCCACCACACGGGGAAACACACGAGCCACCACAAGGGAACACATGAACAAACGCACAGGAACAAACGAGCCACCACGCAGAAATACAAAAGCCATTATATGAGAACACTTGGGCCACTACACAGGAACTTATGAGCTGTAACACGAGAACATAGGAGCCACCACACACGAACACATAAGCCATTACACGAGAACACATGAGCAACCACACAGGAGCATATGCACTATTACTCGAGAACACATGAACCACCATACAAAAACAATTGAGCCATTACAGGAAAACAAATGAGCCACAACACAGAAACACACGAGGCATTACACGAGAACGCGTGAGCTACCACAGAGGAACATATGGCCATTACACGAGAATACATGAGTCACCATACAGAAACACACGAGCCATTACACGAGATCACATGAGCCACAACACAGGGATAAATGAGCCATTACATGAGAACACATGAGCCACCACACAGATACATGAGCCATTGCACTAGAACACGTAAGCCACCACACACACACACACACACACACACATATGAGCCACTAAACAAAAACACAAGAGCCACAACACAGGAACACATGAGCCAACACACGAGAGCACATAAACCACTACAGAGGAACACACTAGCCACCAAAAAGAAACATATGAGCCACTACACGCGATCCCATGAGCCACCACATAGGAACACGTGAACCATTACAAGAGAACACATGAGCCACCAAAAGTGAATATTTGAGCCATTACACGAAAGCACCTGAGCCACCACAAACGACCATCCGAGCCATTACACGAGAACAATTGAGCCACCACACAGGAACACATGAACCATTGCACTAGAAGACATGAGCCACCACACAGAAACAAACGATACATTACACAAAAACACATGAGACAACACAGAGAAACACACGAGGCTTTAAACGAGAAGACATGAGCCACCACACAGGAACACAATGTCATTACATGAGAATATATGAGCCACCACTCAGAAACACACGAGGCAGTACACGAGATCACATGAGCCGCCATAAAGGAACACGAGAGCCATTACACGAGAACATATGAGCCACCAAACAGAAGCATATGAGCTGTTACACTAGAACACTTCAGCCACCACACAGGAACACAAGAGCCACTACGCGCGATCACAAAAGCCACCAAAAAGGAACACATGTGCCACAACAAAAGAGCACATAAGCCACTAAAGAGGAATATATGAGCCACCACAAAGAAACACATGTGCCATTACACGCGATCACATGAGCCACCACACAAGAACAAGTGAAGCATTAAACGATAACATATAAGCCACGACACGGGAACACATGAACCACTACACGGGGAAACACGTGAGCCACCACACAGAAATACATGAGCTATTACACAAGAAAACTTGAGCCATCTCACAGGAACACCTGAACTATTACACAACAACACATGAGCCACCACACGGAAACATATGAGCCACAACAGGAGAACACATGAGCCACCAAACAAAAACAAACGGGTAATTACACCAAAACACAAGAGCCACCAAACAGACACACGCTAGGCATTACACGAGAACATATGAGCCACCACACTGGAACACATGGCCATTACATGAAAATACATTAGCCAAAGCACAGAAACAAACAAGGCATTATGAGATTACTTGAGCCACCACACAGGAACACATGGCCATTAAACAAGTATACAAGAGCCACCACATAGAAATACACGAGCCATTACACGAGAACACAAGAGACACCACACAGGAACACATGAGCTATTACACGAGATCACATGAGAAACCACAGAGAAATACATGAGCCATTACAGTAGAACAATTGAGCCACCACACAAGAACACAAGAGCCACTACATGAGAACACAAGTGCCACCACACAGGAATACATTGAACCACCACACGAGAGCACGTAAGCAAATGCAGAGGAACACATGAACCACAACAAAGAAACACATGAGCCACTAAACGAGATTAAATGAGCCAACACACAGGAACAGGTAAACTATTACAAGAAAACACATGAGCCACCACTCGAGGAAACACATGAGAGTCACAAAGAATCACATGAGTCATTACACTAGAACACTTGAACCACCACACAGGAACACGTGAACTATTACACGAGAGCAAATAAGCCACCACACGGGAACATATGAGCCACCACATGAGATCACATGAGCCACCACACATGAATACATGAACCATTATATTAGAACACTTGAGCCACCGCACAGGAACACATTAGCCACTACACGAGTACTCATGGGCCACAACACAGGAACATATGAGCCACCACACGAAAGCACATGAGCCATTACACAGGAACATACGAGCCACCACAAAGAAACATATGAGCCACTACACGCATTCACATGAGCCATCACTTAGGAACCCGTGAACCATTACACGATAACACATGAACCAACACACAAGAACACACGAGCCACCACAGAGGAAAATATGAGCCACTACAAAGGGACAACATGAGCAACTACACAGGAAAACATGAGCCATTACACGAGAACACAAGAAACACTGCAGAGAAACACAGGAGGCATTACACGAGAGCACATGAGCCACTACAGAGGAACACATGAGCCAGGACACAAGAACACATGAGCCACCACAAAGGGAACACATGAGCCACTACATGAGAATATATGAGATACCACACATAAACATATGAGCCATTACACGAGAACTTTTGCGCCTCCACACAGGAGCACATGAGCCACTACACAAGAACACTTAAGCCACCTACAGAAACACATGAGCCACCACACGAAAGCACATGAGCAACTACACAGGAACACATGAGCCACGAGAAAGGAACATTCGAGTCACTACAAGAGATCACATAAGCCAGCAGAGAAGTGCACGTGAGCCATTACACGAGATTACATGGGCCACCACATGGGAACATATTAGCCACCAAATGGGGAAACACACGAGCCACCACAAGGGAACATATGAACAAGCACACAGGAACACAAGAACTACCACACAGGTTAACGTGAGCAACTACACCGGGAACAGACGAGCCACCACACAGGAAAACATAAGCCGTAACATGAGAAGACTTCAGCAACCACACAGGAACACATGACCCATCACACGGGGACATAGGAGCCACAACACAAGAATATATGAGCCATTACACAAGAATATATGAGCCACCACACAAGAACACATAAACCATTACATACGAACACATAAGCCACCACACAGGTCTGTATGAGCCATTACACGAGAACACATGAGCCACCACAAAGAAACAAATGAGCCATTACACGAAAACACATGAGCCAGCACACAAAAACACATGAGGCATTACCTGAGAACACATGAGTCACCACACAAGAATATGTGGCCATTACAAGAGAATACATGTACCACCACACAGAAACACACGAGGCATTGCACGAGATCATATGAGCCACCACACAAGAACAATTGGCATTAAATAAAGATATATGAGCCATAAAACAGAAACACAAAAGCCATTTCACGAGAACAAATGAGCCACGATAGAGAATCACATGAGCCATTACAAGAGAACAAATGAGCCACCACTCAGAGACACATGAGCCATAACACTAGAACACTTGAGCCACCACACAGGAGCACATGAGCCATTACAAGAGAAAACAAGAGCCAACGCACCGAAACACATGAACCACCAAACGAGAGCACATAAAAAACTACAGAGGAACATATGTGCTACTACAAAGAAAAACATGAGCCACTACACGCAATCACATGAGAAACCACACACTAACACGTGAACAATTACACTAGAACACATGAGCCACCACAGAGAAACACATGAGCCATCACACGAGAAAATATGCGCCACCACACAGGAACACATGAGCCAAAACACGAGAACATATGATCAACCATACAGAAACAAACGAGTCATTACACGAAAACACGTAAGCCACCACACAGAAACACACGAGGCATTACACGAGAACACATGAGCCACCACACAGGATGACATGGCCATTACACAAGAATATATGAGCCACCACATAGGAAGGCACGAACTATTACACGAGAACACATAAGCGACGACACAGGAACATATGAACCGTTACACGAGACCACATTAGCAACCACACAGAAACAAACGAGGCACTACACTAGAACACATGAGCCACCAAACAGGAACACCTGAACTATTACACGAGAACACATGAGCCACCACAAGGGAAAACATAAGCCACAACACGAGATCACATGAGCCAACACACAAGAACAAGTGAACCATAACACAAAACCATATGAGCCACCACACAGGAACACACGAGCTACTGCACAAGAAAACAATACACCGGGAACACATGAACCACCAAATTGGGAAACACACAAGCAACCACACGGGAACACGTGAACCAACACACAGGAACACACGAACTACCACACAGGATAACGTGAGGAACTTCACCGGGAACACACGAGCCACCACACGGGAAAACATGAGCCATAACATGAGAACACTTCAGCAACCACACAGGAAAACATAAGTCATTACACGAGAACATATGATCCACCACATAAGAACATATGAACCATTATACGAGAACACATAAGCCACCACACAGGTACATATGAGCCATTACACGAAAACATATGAGCCACCACACAGAAACAATTGAGCCATTCCACGAAGACACATGAGCCACAACACAAAAACACAAGAGGCATTACCTGAGAACACATGAGCCACCACACAGAAACACATGGCCATTACACAAGAATACATGGCCATTACACAAGAATACATGAACCACCACACAGAAACACACCAGCCATTACACGAGAACACATAAGCAACCACACAGGTACATATGAGCCATTACACGAGAACACATGAGCCAACACACAGAAACAAACGAGGCATTACACGAAAACACATGAGCCACCACACAGACACACACGAGGCATTACACGAGAACACATCAGCCACCAAACAGGAACATTTGGACATTACACGAAAATACATGAAACATCAGACAGAAACACAAGAGCCATTACACGAAAACAAATGAGCAACCACTCAGGATCACATGAGCCATTACACGAGAACAAATAAGCCATCACACAGAAACACATCAGCCATTATACTAGAATGCTGAGCCACCACAGAGGAACACATGAGCCACTACACAAAAAAACAAGAACCACCACAACGAAACACATAAGCCACCAAACAAGAGCACATAAGCCACTACAGAGGAACACATGAGCTACAACAAAGAAAAACATGAGCCACTACACTCAATCACATGAGGAACCACACACTAACACGTGAACAATTACATGAGAACACATGAGCCACCACAGAGGAACAAATGAGCCATTACACGAGACGACATGAGCCACCACAAAAGAACACATGAGCCATAACATGAAAACATATGATTAACCACACAGAAACAAACGAGTCAGTACACGAAAACACATGAGCCACCACAGAGAAACACACGAGGCATTACACGAGAACTCGTGAGCCAATTCTCAGGAACACACGGTCATTACATAAGAATATATGTGCTACCACATAGAAAGGCATGAACTATTACACGAGAACACATGAGCAACCACACAGAAACACACGAGAAAACTTGAGCCACCAAACAGGAACACCTGAAATATTACATCAGAACACATGAACCACCACACGGGAACACATGAGCCACAACACGAGATCACATGAGCCAACACACAGGAAACACATGAGCCAAAACATTAGAGCACTTAAGCCACCACACAGAAACACAAGAGCCACAACAAAAAGTAAATGAGCCACTACACGTGATCATATGAGCCAACACACAGGAACAATTGAACCATTACACGAGAACATATGAACCATCACAAAGGAACACAAGAGCCACCTCACAAGAAAACATGAGAAACTACACCGGGAACACACGATCCACCAAACAGGAACACATGAGCAATTAGACGAGGAGATATGAGCCACCAAAAAGGAACAGATGAGCCATTACACGAAAACATAAAATCAACCACACTGAAAATAAAAGAGCCATTACACGTAAACACATGAGCCACCACAGAAAAACACACGAGGCATGCACGAAAACACATGAGCCACCACACAGGAAAACATGGCCATTACACAAAAATACATGAGCCACCACACAGAAACACATGAGGCATTACACTAGATCTCATGAGCCAACATATAGAAAGGTACGAACCATTACACGAGAACACATGAGCCACCACACAGGAACACATGAGCCATTACACGAGAACCCATGAGCAACCATAGAAAAACACTTGAGGCACTACACTAGAACACTTGAACCACCAAACAGGAACACCTGAACTATTACTCGATAACACATAAGCCACCAATGAGAACTTATGAGCCACAACACGATATCACTTGAGCCAGCACACAGGAAACACATGAGCCAAAACACTAGAACACTTGAGCCATAACACAGGAACACAAGAGCCACAACAAAAAGTAAATGAGCTACTACACGTGATCATATGAGCCAACAAAGAGGAACAATTGAACCATTACACGAGAACATATGAACCATCACACAGGAACACAAGAGCCACCACACAAGAAAACATGAGAAACTACACCGGGAACACACGAACCACCAAACAGGAACACATGAGCCATTACACGAATATATATGGGCTACCACACAGAAAAACATGACCAATTACAGAACACATGTGCCACCACACAGAAACAAACGAGCCATTGCACCAGAACACATGAACCGCCACACAAAAATACACGAGGCTTTACACGAACAACACGAGAGCACATTAGCTACCACACAGAAACACATGAGCCACCAGACGAGAGCATATAAGACACCAAATAAGAACACATGAACCACCGAAAAGGAAAATATGAGCCAATGCACCAAATCACAGGAGCAACCACACAGGTACACGTGAGCCATTACACGAGAACACATGGGTCACAACACGGGAACACATAAGACACCACACAGGGATATACATGAGCCACCACATGGGAGCACTTAAACCAACACACAGGAACACACGAGAAACCACAGAGGAAAACATGAGCCATTATAACGAGAACACTTGGGCCACCACAGAGAAAACCATGAGCTATTACACGAGAACATAGGAGTCACCACACAGGAACACATGAGCCATAGCACGAGAACACATGAGACACCACACAGTAACACATGAGCCATTACACGAGAACACATGAGCCACAAAACAAAAACAAACGAACCATTGCATGAAAACATATGAGCCACCACGCAGAAAAACACGAGGAATTACACTAAAATACATGAGCTACCACACAGACACACATGAGGCATTACAAGAGATCACATGAGCCACCACAGAGGAAAACATGGCCATGACACGAGAATACATGAGCTACAACAAAGAAACACGAGCCTTTACACGAAAATACATGATCTACCACACAGAAACACATGAGGCATTACATGAGAACACATGATCCACAATAAAGAAACATATGGCCATTACAAGAGAATATATAAACCACCACACAGAAACATATGAGGCAGTACAAAAGATCATATGAGCCATTACACGTAAATACACGAGCCAGCACATAGAAACATAAGAGCAGTTACACGAGAACACATGAACCAACACAAACACCACACAGGATCACATGAACCATTACACGAGAATACATGAACCACCACACAGAAACACACGAGGCATTACACGAGATCATATGAGCCACAACACAGAAACACACGAGCCATTACACGAGAACAAATGAGCCACGATACAGGATCACATGAGCCATTACACGAGAACAAAAGAGCCACCACACAGAAACACGTAAGCCATAACATTAGAATACTTGAGCCACCACACAGGAAAACATGAGCCACTACAAGAGAAAACAAGAGCCACCACACCGAAACACATGAGCCACCAAACGAGAGCACATAAGAAACTACAGAACTCATGAGCTACTAAAAAGAAAAACATGAGCCACTTCATGTAATCACATCAGCAACCACACATTAACATGTGCACAGTTACAGGACAACACATGAGCCACCACAAAGAAACAGATGAGCCATTACACGAAAAAATATCAGCCACCACACAGGAACACATGAACCATAACACGAGAACATATGATCAACCACACAGAAACAAACGAGCCATTACACGAGAACACATGCGCCACCACAGAAAAACACACGAGGCATTACACGATAACACATGAGCCACCACACAGGAAAACATGGCCATTACACGAGAACATATGAGCCACCACAGAGAAACACGCGAGGCATTACACGATATCTCATGAGCCAACTCACAGGAACACATGACCATTACACGAAAATATATGAGCCACAACATAGAAAGGCACGAACCATTACATGAGAACACATGAAGGACTGGAGAAATGAAACAAGCTACCAGAAAAATATAGCCAGACCAGAGTGACTGGGATGCGTATAAGAGAAAGCGGCAGGAGGTCAAGAGGAAGGTGCAACGGATGAAAAAGAGGGCAAATGAGGATATAAGCCCAACCCAACTATAAGCATTGACTCTGCTGCCTTCGAGAGGGAGGGCTCAGGTAGTAGATTAATAGCCCCTCCCATGACGCCTATATTTTTTTTTCTTTTTATGTTGAAGGCTCCAGTCACGGAAAAAAGTCCACATCAAGCCCGGGCCCTAATTGAAACATAGAAAGAGTTAAGAAAGGGGGAAAAACAAACAGGGAAGTTCTTTACAAATTTTAGAGAAAGTGAAAAATATGTCTCTTGAAATGAGTCAGGTCATAGTTATTGGGAAAGACATGAGAAGGTAGAGAGTTCCAAAGCCTCGACGTGTAGGGTAAGAAACAGTTATCAAAACGGCACACCCTTGAGTTGCCGATGGCCACACAATGATCATGTGACGCAGCAGCTTGTCGAGTATTCCGTGGTCTAGCTAGTGGTGGGGGCACACAACCAGCCAGCTCTCGGGAGCAAAAGCCAAAGTAATACCT
>JAYMFT010251779.1:0-10895 GCA_038088735.1 Panulirus argus
TATATATATATATATATATATATATATATATATATATATATATATATATATATATATATATATATATATCATCCTTGCTACAGTTTGTGAGGGTTGGTATATACAGTTCTCAACAAGGCAATGTAACGTCTATACTAAGACGTTACCAAATACATTGGAATGGTTAAATAATTCCAACCAACGTTTAAAGTCAAAGCACCAGATGGCTAGGGAGGATAGCAAGCCAGGATGAATCAGAGGTAAATCCTCAATTCCAACACTTGCAGTGAAATGATTACATAGTTCCATTAGGGACGTGCTAGACGGCGTAGAATTAGCAATATGAGGAGATTCAGTAATCTAGCGTTTCAGTATTTGTTTAAAAGATTCCTGATATACTTAACATGTTATGGTATCTGGAGGGGGTTCTTAACTAGTAACGTGTTTCATGTATCTGTGGCCAAGTTTTACCCTTAACGGGAAAGTACCCTTAACGGGATAGTATGACGGCTTCGAGGCCTCTTGTGTGTTTACCGGAAGTGTGTCGGGCAATACAGTGAAAGGCAGTGTTTGATGTTTCATTAAGTCCTGGGAGTATGCTGACCCTCCTGAGTAACATTATCAATATTCATATTTAATTAAGATAATTCTTAATAAAATTTACTCGAAACAGCAAAATTTGTAATCAAAATTTAACCTAGTATAGGTTAATGACTGTTCTAACAAGTCCCTTTTTCATATCCAAATATAATCTCCACTCACGATTCCGGTCCAGAGGTGGTGATTGTGCTTATTCCAACATCAACACACCTGTTGCACGCCTCAAAAACCTTGAATCTCCAAACGCTGTTGTTATGTGGCTGAAGGTCTGTCTCCTAACTACCAAACTTTTCCTCCTGTTTTGCCTGTTGCACTCCTAATTCTACAAATTTCATATCTTCCTTCGAATATCTAAACCTCTGCCATGAGACTGTGGTATCCTGTCACCCACAAGTCGAGATCCTCTACTTCCGAAATTTCAACTTTCACCACAGAGAGTGGTTGAATTCCTCCCATACGGATGGTGGAGGGATTGAAGCCCTCGTGTTCTCCATTCTCAATTATTTAGAGAAAATCATGTCCCACCCTACCCATATTCCTGACCGCTGTGACCACTCTCCTAATACTTTGGATCTGTTTTTTCACCTCTAGTCCATCCCGCTGTAAACACACAATCTCCTGGACTTCTCCATCTTCCTCGTCATGTATACATCACTCACTAGGTGAGGGCGTTTCTTCAGCATAGAGATTTGAGGGAGGCCAGGTGCGCTCTGTGAGTCAGTCACAGATAATCCGGCCATTATGCCCAGTTCAGCCGCAGGATCACTTCCGAGCAGTTGACAGCGCATAGTACACTGGGGACACACAAGGATGAGAGTACTGGTCAGGCTGGAGGCATCAGGAGGTGCAACACGGCGAGGCTTCTCAGGCGGACGACGTAACAGTAAACCTGGTGGGAGGTGTTGCCACAGTCATACACCAGACCTTCACGGGAAAATGTGTGGGAACCGAGAGTTGTGGACGCGGGGTCTGGGTTTGATCTCTGTAGTCCATTCTTGCGCCACAGGATGGTCCATATGGTGCACAACAGACTGGCTGCTGACGGCGGCAACAACTGTCAAGGTGTATGTTATAAACGGATGAAGTTATCAGTGTAAAGGAGCGAGAAATACACAAAAGATCTATTTTTGTATACCTTCTTCAAGCACGGGAAATACAATGCATGGTAATGAAATAAATTAGAAATGACAAGATGAGCAAATTAGGTTTATAATTAGGCGCGGGAGTCTAGACCAGAGTTATGCTATGAAAAAGAAAATGATTAAAGTCCTTGAAAAGTTAATGTTCGTGCTGCCTTTTTTTGCTGTGAAAACTTTTCCTGTAGAGAGCGAAGAAATGGGCTGTGTAGTGTGCGGCAGGTACAATGTGGGAGAAGAAGCGACTGGCATAAGTATATACTGTATTTTAACTAAAGGGATTCTGTGTGGGGGTCGGGGACTGAGTGGTCTTTGATGAACCTTAAGGGTTTGAAAAACAGATAGGTGAAATACGACTGGTTGTTTACTCGGGAGACACTGTAGGAGATCTGGTGGAAGGGACAGGTAATGAGAGGTGGGATGGCTTGGGACGGCAGGTTGGGGAGAGGACACAGCTGGTGTGGGATGAATAGCAGAGAACAGATGAACACGATGTGACCCAGCAGTTTGGAACACTATAGAGCAAGCCGAATGTGTGCTAATAAAAGAAATGTTGCCTTATTTGAAAGACAGAGAGCGATGAAAACATCCAGTCATAACCGTAAGACTCAGGAGAGGGATCTGTAATTCAGATATTTAAAATGGGCATCTCAGGGCAAAGGTATGAAGGTTGACATACATACAAGGCTGAACAAATGGCAAATCAACTAAATCAATGGTCTTAATATTAATAATTATGTAGACTACTATTGGCTGTATATTGGGAACTGTACGGGCCATTTCCTCTTGTCTATGGGAAGGGACAGACTATCGTTCCTGAACAAATGGATGAAATATACGAAAGGCGAGGAAACCTTTGGAAGAATGCATCGCGATCCCAGAGACGTGTCAAGCCTCGTCTGGAGTGTGAGGTATGGAAGTGAGGCAGGAGTCCACACCAGCAGCATGACTGAGGCGAACCTAGGTGGGAGGAGGCATTGTTTTGAGGGGGTCGGGTACCGAGGAGAGACAGAGTAAGGAGTGCTGGCATATGGGAATGCTACAGTACACTGGGATCTGCGGTTGACGGTAGTGAGGGTGACGTGGGGGAGATGCTGCATGTGGCAACACTGGAAACCGGAAGATTGATTAAGAGAGAACAGAGGAACGAGATGAATGGAAGAGGAGACAGGGGGCCACGGAGGGCGATGATGGAGACTGAGGCAGCAGGTGAGGGATGTGTGGAGGGGGCAGCATGAGGACCTAGGTACTGGAGAAAACCCTCTCCTGCTACAGGATGGAATGAGCAAATGGTTCACTGTAATGTATCATTCTTTCAGCAGTTATATCGAGACAAGTTCCAAGGTTTCATCTATCACATCCTAATGACGTGAGAGGCAAAGATGTAAATATTCAGGTAACTGCTGACGCCATTTTAAACATCCCACTGAAAGATGGTATCGGTGAAGGATTATTTACACCTACTAATAAACACCTTAAGCACGACCCTTGATAATGACCTGGGCTCTGACCTGACCCTCAAGGGTTAAACCAAAGGTCAAGCCATCACACTAATGAGCCCGACCGTCCTGCTCACAAGGGTTTGATAATGTGGGAGTCTGCAGTAGGTAGGCCTGGCCAGCAGTAGGGGGACCTGACTAGCCAGCAGTGGGTGAGCTTAGCCAGCAAGCAATGAGTAAGTCTGACCAGCCAGGAATGAGTGGACCTGGCCAGCCAGCAGCGGTTGGGTTCAGCCAGCCAGCAGTGAGTAGGTCTGAGCAGCCAGGAGTGGGTGGGCCCGGCCAGCCAGTAGTGGGCACACTTGGCCATCCAGCAATGGGTGGGCCTGGATTGCCAGTAATGGGTGGGCTTAGCGAAGTAGCAATGGGTGGGCCTGGCCAGCAGGTGGGGCGGTCTGAGCAAGCCCACACCACATCCGTATATTGGCTTTCCGTGTACGGCTCCCTGACCCTCTCACCCCACAACGAGGCCCGTCCGGCCGACCCCACCCTCCTCCCTCACGCCTCACGCCGTCAGAAAACATTACCGCCGAAAATCTATTTTCTTTTTCAAGAAATCGAATCGACATGAGTGTTGAAAATTACTATACGATCTGATCAACTACTATAAACTGTTAATCAGAATATTTATACTTGCGGTAATGATGGTAGTTTGGTACTTAGAATACTTTTATTAGAACTATAATCCATATTTACGACAAACTTTCTCTAAAGAGTTTTAAGGGGTAATAGGAATGGTAAGAGCCTACACTCTGCCTCTCTCTATACCTCACCACTCCCCGCGGTTCTCGCTAGACTTAGAGGGCTCGATAGGTCTTCCCTAGAGAGACAAGACCAACAGTAAGATGTACGTCATTTTGTAAATGCATTCAAAGAAATAATCTACTCTTACATTAAAGTTGTTTTTTTTTCAGTAGAAGATACGTCAGGAGCTACCGCAAGGCTAGGAGGTAGCAGAAGACAGGTCAGGGGTTACGATAAGATTAGCAAGGCTCCATTGCACATGTGAAGGGCAACATCAAGGTCGGGAAGGCAGCAGAAGAAGCGTCTGGGGCCACGATAGATCACGGAGGCAGCAGGAGACAGGTCAAGGGCCATCACAAGGTCAGGGAGGCAGCAGAAGACAGGCCAAGGGTTTCCTGTAGGCTAACAACTACCGGAGTCACACTGTTTTAATCGTTGAAATAATCCAGCGAACTGTACGATTACTGTTGGTATGGGAAGGCTGTAAGTGGTGTTTGGCATCTCTGGTGGTGTGACCCCTTGGGAGGAGTAGGGCCATGGCCCGCGCCTTCATCCCTTCTTGTGATGGGGAGTGACACCCACACCCCTGCCCTCCTGCCATCCGGCCCTCTCTTCCTGCTCCCTGTGACGTGCACTGACATCCATCCTTAAAGCTCCCTTCCCATCATTTTGCCTTTACATTTACCCTCCCTGGTGCCCAGGACGGGCAGTGTCAACCGACCAAGGGGGCCCCATGCAATCTACCTACCCTCCCTAACCCTTGTATCGAGTAATGACAACACTCAAGGTCCTATACTCCCCAGTCCTTCCTAGCCTCCGTGTCAGACCCAGCCATTCTCACCCTACAGCCTCCCTTCCTCCATCCCTGACCTTTGTGACGGGGAATAACCCGGGCCTCCTGGCCATGTCTCTGGCCACTGTGGCTGGCACAGACGTCCACATGCCAATCTGCACGTCATCTAACTCCTCCTCTGACTCCTGTAACAGGACGTAACAACCATATCCGGGGCCCCCAGCCCTCCCACACTTCCCTCCCTGACACCTCTGAAGGCCATGACGGCTCCATCCGGGGCCCGGACCCTCCAAGCCTCAATTCATCGCTCGTCTTCATATAACAAGCAACGACAGCCAATACCCGGGCATCCCATACCCACGATCTCTTGACTATAGTAGCCCACATTATAGGTCATTTACAGTCGAGCCGCTAACCCCTGCCTCTCTGGCCCCTATAATTGGCTGTAGCAGCCAACCCCTCCTCCAGGTTATGTACCCACCATCTCCACCCTCCCTCCCTGGCCACGGTGACCGGAAGAGTAATCAGAGACCAGGGGGTCCTCTAGGGCCCCTCCTGCCACTTCCCCCCCCCCCTACGCTCTACGACGGACTCCGACAACCAACTCCGGTGGGCTCACCTGCCCTCCATCCTTGCTTCTCCAGATACAGGCCATGGAGTAAGACGTCATGTGGGATGATGGGAAGAACAATGATACTTTACTCTCTCTCTCTCACGGAGAGATTAGTCTTCGCTCCTGTGTAGAGGATCAGAGAGAGAGAGAGAGAGAGAGAGAGAGAGAGAGAGAGAGAGAGGTGGGGGTGGGGGAGGTTGGGGTTGGGGGAGAAAGATCCCCCAGTTGTCACCCCTCTGTGTGATGTGATGGCTTAAGTTTTCAGAAATGCGTTTCGTCTATGATGGATCTGGTTCTCTCCCGTCCTCTCTCATTGCCCCTGTGGCACCTGTGAAGAGGCAACAGTGAAAGTCATCGACTGCAATTCCAACGCACTGCCTCCTTCCCTGATTTCACGTGACGACCAGTAAGGGCCATCTTTCAGACCACGTGCCCTTCCTGCCTCGTCTCCGTCCTGGCCTGGGCCAGAGACAGCCACAGGCACAGCCCTACATCACTGCGTCCTTCAATCACTGGCCCTTGTGACGCACAGTAACACCTACAGCTGTATCGGCACACCCCACACCCCCCCCCCTCTGTGGGATCTGTGACTGCCAGCCCAACCACACGATCTGTCCTCCAATCTTTAATCCCTCATCCTCTTTGACAGTAGCAGAGACAGCTGAACCTAGGGGCCTTCAGTATCCCCATCCCATGCCCCTTTGACAACTAAATATAGGGGCCGCGTGTGCTTACATCCCTGGCCGCTGTGACAGCTAAACCCGGGGGCACCGTGCCCCTGTCTTGGGCCACTATGACAGCTAAACCCAGGGGCTCCGTATCCTTATCCTCTGGCCCCTATAAATGCTAACCCCAGTGCCTCCCATCCCTGGCCTCCGTGGTATACAGTGAAAGCCACGCCCAGGGTGACCCTCCAACCTTCGCAACACGTCTGAAGTGCCACCAAGACGCTCTCTGCTGCCAAAATAATCTATCTTGTCACTATCAGTGAGTGGTTCGTTCTTATAACGCGGCTGACGTGAAGTGTCTGAAGCTATCTCCTTTACTGCCGAGTTATTAGATGAAATCATATCAGGAACAAGGGATTAGGTCGGCCTCAGGATGCATTGGCCACAGCATACACTGAAGAAAACAGTAAAATATCTCTAGAAAATAAAAAAAATAACCTTGCAGTAAATATGAACCGACAGCAAGTATTTATTTCCCACCGGGTTTTCGTGGAGAAATACATTTCCTGAACTCTGAATTCCTGAAGGCCTTCCTGGCCGTATTAAACTGTTCATCTTGAGGATATTGTCTGCACACCGTCTTCCCCAGGGTGCCCGCCCTTCCTCCAATATCATCAACCGCCTCAAACAATTTCTCGCTCAAACCTAAAGGTAAGAGTGAACGCACCAGGTTCCCATTCCAGGCTGGGCCTGAACACGGCAGATCGCATAATGTAACATGGGTGATTTGGTTTGGTAATTACCCAAGATGGAGTCGGAGTTCAGGTTCTCTGGATTCCTTTGCATATTGGGATCCGAATGCAAGATAAGACTATGAATTAGCAAAAAAAATTCTTCCTCGAAGACTGGAATTGATTACCCCCTGGGTCTACAGCGAGTTGTCATAAAACAATAATTCAAAAAGAACATAAACGAAATCTTTTGGACTTAAAACGAAGTAAAATCAACACACCTAGATTCATCTAATTCATAATATCATGCAAGAAGAACCATGTATAAGGCATATGGTTCCAATAACATGATCAGTAGACGCCTTGTTGCCCTACTCAGGCTAGGCTTTTAAATATTCATGGAAGTTTGCCCCTCCAGTTAATGCTTAACAGACCACATGTAATTTTTTTTTTTTTTTTTAGAAAAGCTACTATCATTCCCAACAACATTATGTACCTGACTGTTGTAAAATTAGTAAGTTCAGAGATTATTCCAACCAAGCATTACAAAGCATGTGTAAGAATTTCATAGACAACAATATCATACCTAAATTACTTAAAAAAGTATCATAAATTTCCATAATATTAATTGTTCACTTGTCATATCTTGATGTATAATACAATAAATTGTTCAATGCTTTGCAAATTGTTCACTTACAATGTAAACTGTTGAATAATTCATTGAATACTATCCAGTCATTAGTAATATTTGTTTCTCTGTAACGGTGTGCATTTTGTATCCTCTTTTGCGCTATCGCCCAGAGCCTGGGTATGAGTGCATAAAAATCAATCCTTAACTTGGAAAAAAAGCATCTAATCTGGCTTAAGGCTAATGGACATTTTATTCATTTTATTCTTGATGATTAGTTTGATAGTTTTTTTATCTATAAATTTATAATTTGATTACAGTTATCATTAGAATTAGTATAATCATTGCCTCATAATTCCATCAATATACGAACAAGACGAAAACAGAGGTATGAGAAAATATTAATGATATTAGCTGGTGTGAAGGGACCTGTTCACATATGACCAGGGCAATCCCACTCCTGTGTACCGATGTCAGCCGGGGTGTTACGTCAGCTAGTATGTCATAGGACTGAAAGTCGGTAAGAAGGAGGAGGAGCTATAGATGGAGTACATTTGGGCACCTGCCACACAGTCCCTGTTATCAGAGCCCTATCTTGTCCACACCCGCGACACGTTCCTGAAACTGCATTACAAAGCCAAGACGAAAGTTCAAAAGAACTTGTAGAAACACAGGAGATCGGACCTCACTTGGAGTCAAGGTAAGGTATAGAGCCTAGAGCCACCAGCAGGGACCAGGGGCCGGCAGTTGGAGGCCCTGGCCGGCCGCCTGCCTGCACGGCTCAACCACCACGAAAAACTGCGGCTGTTGGCCGCGGCCGCTGGGGTCAAGAGCGCCCGCGGATGGCGGGAAAATTACCCAGCAAGGCGGTTACGTGGTGGCCGCTGGTCTTCAGTCTGGCCTGCTGTTGGTGTGGCCTGCATCTTTATAGGATACTCATGGGACCGCCACAGACACTGGGAAGAACGCACAGATGACCTTATGGACAATCTGGGTTCCCTGTTCAGGTTATTTCTGTTGCACGACGAGGAAGAAATATGACAATGGCTTAATCAAAATTGTCCCAGGCAACTTAATGCAAAGGCTACCAGAATATCTCTCGGGTGCATGTATGTACACGAGGCAAGTCCCGAGGAACTATGGTCCTGAACATTCCAAGCGTCGGCTCTAAACCTGACACATACCTGAACATTACATTGACGAATGTCCGAAAATGTGTGATTTCAAGACGCAAGACCTATCGTTGCCAGAATTTATATCACTGGTTTGCTGACACATGCATTCGAGGAGACCCCTCATAACGATAACCCAGATTTGCCGAGCCCCCGAGCTAACACCCACATCATATTAGGGTTGTATCTTACACTGGAGGTGGGAGATGGCAGCTTTTAGAACATCTGTGATGGGAAGAAATAGACGTGGTGTTAGCAGTTGCCGAGGCAGCCAATGGGTCCTTCACAAACCTCTGAGCCCTGGATGGTGGTGCTGGCCACAGTGTTTGTGTGTGTGCACGATTGTGTGTACATAAGGAATTACATTTACGTATTGGCGGTCTCCTATGTGCACTATTGTGGGAGGGAGTTTTGCACTGGTGAGGCCCCATCTCTAGAACCTATCATACAACTTTTTGAGTTTCTGTATGCTGTCCACATTCACTCTCTCATAACTCACTCCAGTTTCTTCATCCGATACTCTTATAATATAAAAATACGTGTTACATATCTCCTGACAAATTTCTTGTTTAACTTCACTTTATTGCACCTAGTTCTTCTACACTTGCATTTTTCTGAGAACAGTTCACTACTGAAATCATCAAACTGGTTTAAAGACTTAAAGGTTATGATCAGGTCACCCAACGCTCTTCTCTATTCCACTGCAGACAAAGTTAAAATCTTTAACTTTCCCAGGTAACTCAGCTGTCCGGACCTTCTCTTATAGTTTTCTAAAAAGAGCTTCTTTAGGCGCGGTGACTAAACTTGAGAAGCATATTTTATTTTGGCCTTGCATCTGCCGGCTGATAGTTTACCGCCTTTACTATTTCTCCTAATGTAAGACTCTGGCGACAGGTTAAGGTCGGTGTCGACTCTCAGAACCCTCACACACACAGATTACTGATGCTTATCATCTATCCTTATTACCTTGCATTTAATCGGACTGAATTTCAATAATAATGTATCGGATCAACTTTGGAGTTTGTCTATGTCTCCTTGCAGGTAGATGCAATCATCCCCGATTTTTGACCTCCCTTATGACGTGGGCATCAGCCGCACTCATGTGTGCGTATCTAAGATCTTTTCTCTGTATAACTTTCGGTTTGCCAGGTTCAGGTGAGTATCAATGCGCCAGTAACCACTTGGTGACTGCCAACACAGAGATACTGTATAGTTACAAGCACCACTGGTACTTGGTGACCAGTAGGAACCCACTTACATTGTGGCTACCGGTGTACAGGCCCCAGTAGTCACTCATACTGGTAACCCGTAGAGAATTTCACTCCTTCAAGCCAGACCTTATGACCCTTGAGCATGAGTGTACAACCACTGAGTATGATGGCGTGTTCTGAGGCCAGGGTGTACGGGTCGTACCGTCGTTCTCAGGGGATCAAGGGGGAAGAACGTCAAGCCAAGACCCACTACAATGAGCCACCAGGACTTCCACAATTAAATCGTCGGGTTTGTCTGTGTTAAGAGGTGCTCTGAATGTTTTTGCCCTTATCGCTGTTATCAACGGAAGCCCGGGAGATAAAATGACGACGCTTTAAACTACAGCGAGAGCGGAGCGGCTGCTTATCTGCCTGACGTGTGATGTTACGATGGGAGGTGTTCCGGTCGACTGCTGATGGGGGAGGCCCCGGGCAACGGGAACTGACGCCGCCCACCATCAACTGCCACCAGCGTCAGCTGCTGACGTCCGCCCACCAACACCACTAGTACCACCAACGTCAGCTGCTGACGTCCGCCCACCAACACCACTAGTACCACCAACGTCAGCTGCTGACGCCCGCCCACTAACACCATTAGTACCACCAACGTCAGCTGCTGACGCCCGCCCACCAATACCAATATTACCACCAACGTCAGCTGCTGACGCCTGCCCACCATTACGACTACTACAACCAAAGTCAGCTTCTGAGGTCCGCCCACCACCAGCAGTACTGCCAACACCATCAACGTCAGCTGCTGAAGCCTGTTCACCAGCAGTTCTGCTTCTACCACCAACGTCAGCTGCTGACGCCTGCTCACCAGCAGCTGCAGCAGCTTTCGGCCTGGCACCAACACCATTGGCTGCCCCACACAGCGATCCGTATCTCTAACTTGGATCAGCCTGAGCGACCATCACTGATCCTGGATATAACTGGTTATTTTCACATTCCTATGAATATTATGATGCTAATTTACACACAAGGAGATAATCCAAACACACACATACACACATGCTCACACACACACACACACACACACACACACACATATATATATATATATATATATATATATATATATA